>ML102101.1:0-49588 GCA_003697995.1 Taxidea taxus jeffersonii | reverse complement strand
CTTCTCCTTCTCCTTCTCCTTCTCCTTCTCCTTCTCCTTCTCCTTCTCCTTCTCCTTCTTCTTCTTCTTCTTCTTCTTCTTCTCCTTCTTCTTCTTCCTTCTCTACCCACCTCCAGGTCCCAGGTTTTGTGTCTCTTCTGATCTTGTTAGTGTATATTTTTCTGGGGTCATTGCTACCCTTTTAGTATTTTGTTCTCGCATTCATCTATTCTTATATTCTTATCTGGATAAAATGACAAGGCAGAAAAACTCACCTCAAAAAAAGTAACAAGAGGCTGTACTGACATCTAGGGACCTAATCAGTACAGACATCAGTAAGATGTCAGATCTAGAGTTCAGAATGATGATTATCAAGGGGTTAGCTGGGCTCAAAAAAAGCATTGAAAATACTAGAGAATCCCTTTCTAGAGAAATAAAATCCCTTTCTGGAGAAATAAAAGAACAAAAATCTAACCAAGTTGAAATAAAAAAGCTATTAAATAGGTGCAATAAAAAATGGAGGCTCTCACTGCTAGGATAAATGAAGCAGAAGAAAGAATTAGTGATATAGAAGACTAACTGACAGAGAATAAAGAAGCTGAGCAAAAGAGAGACAAAGAACTACTGGACCATGAGGGGAGAATTCAAGAGATAAGTGATACCAGAAGATGAAATAATATTAGAATAATTGGGATCCCCGAAGAAGAAGAAAGAGAAAAGGGGGCAGAAGGTATACTGGAGCAAATTATAGTAGAGAATTTCGCTAATATGGCAAATGGAACAAGCATCAAAATCCAGGAGGCACAGAGAACTCCACTCAAAATCAATACAAATAGGTCCACACCCCATCATCTAATAGTAAAACTTACAAGTCTCAGTGATGAAGAGAAAATCCTGAAAGCAGCTCAGGACAAGAGGTCTCTATCATACAACAGTAGAAATATTAGATTGGCAGCAGACCTATCCACAGAGACCTGGAAGGCCAGAAAGGACTGGCATGATATATTCAGAGCACTAAACGAGAAAAACATGCAGCCAAGAATAAGTTATCCAGCTAGGCTGTCATTGAAAATAGAAGGAGAGATAAAAAGATTCCAGGACAAACAAAAACTAAAAGAATTTGCAAACACCAAACCAGACCTACAGGAATATTGAAAGGGGTCCTCTAAGCAAAGAGAGAGCCTAAAAGTAATAGACCAGAAAGGAATAGAGACAATATACAGTAACAGGCAACTTACAGGCAATACAATGGCACTAAATTCATATCTTTCAATATTACCCTGAACATAAGTGGGCTAAATGCCCCAATCAAAAGACATAGGGTGTCAAAATGGATTAAAAAACAAGACCCATCAATATGCTGTCTGCAAGAAACTCATTTTAGATCCAAAGGTATCTCCAGATTTAAAGTGAGGGGGTGGAAAACAATTTACCATGCTAATTGACATCAAAAGAAAGCTGGAGTGGCAATCCTTATATCAGATAAATTAGATTTTAAGCCAAAGACTATAATAAGAAATGAGCAAGGACACTATATCATATTTAAATGATCTATAAACAAGAAGATCTAACAATTGTAATATCTATGCCCCTAACATGGGAGCAGCCAATTATATAAACCAATTAATAACAAGATCAAAGAAGCACATCAACAATAATACAATAATACTAGGGGACTTTAACACCCCCTCACTGAAATGGACAGATCATCTAAGCAAAAGATCAACAAGGAAATAAAGGCTTTAAATGACACACTGAACCAGATGGACATCATATATATATATCACATTCCATCCCAAAACAACAGACAGAATATTCTTCTCTAGTAACACATGGAACATTCTCCAGAATAGATCACATGCTGGGTCACAAATCGGGTGTCAACTGGTACCAAAAGATTGGGATCATTCCCTGCATATTTTCAGACCACAATGCATTGAAATGAGAACTCAACCAGAAGAGGAAAGTTGGAAAGAACTCAAATACATGGAGGCTAAAAAACATACTACTAAAGAATGAATGAGTCAACCCAGACATTAAAGAAAGATTTAAAAAATTCATGGAAACAAATGAAAATGAAAACAGAACTGTTCAAAATTTTGGGGACACAGGAAAGATGGCCCTGTGAAGAACGTATACAGCAATAACAAGCCTTTCTCAGGAAACAAGAAGGGTTTTAAGTACATAACCTAAAGAAATTGGAGAAAGAACAACAAAGAAAGCCTAAATCCAGCAGGAGAAGAGAAATCATAAATATCAGAGCAGAAATTAATGAAATAAAAACCAAGAAACAGTAGAACGAATCAAAGAAACTAGGAGCTGGTTCTTTGAAAGAATTAATAAGATTGATAAATCCCAGCCAAGCTTATCAAAAAGAAAAAAGAAAGAACCCAAATTAATAAAATCATGAATGAAAGAAGAGAAATAACAACAAACACCAAAGAAATACAAATAATTATAAGAGCATATTATGAGCAGCTATTCACTAGCAAAATTGACAATCTGAAAGAAATGAATGCATTCCTAGAGATGTGTAAACTACCAATATTGAACCAGGAAGAAATAGAAAATGCGAACAGACCCATAACCAGTAAGAAGATTGAAGCAGTCATCAAAAATCTTCCAACAAACAAGAGCCCAGGGTCAGATGGCTTCCCAGGGGAATTATAGCAAACATTTAAAGAGGAATTACTATCTATTTTCCTGAAACTGTTCCAAAAAAAAAAAAATAGAAATGGAAGGAAAACTTCCAAACTCATTTTATGAGGCCAGAATTACTTTGATCCCAGAACCAGACAAAAACCCCATCAAAAAGGGGAATTACAAACCAATATCCTTGAAGAACGAAGATGCAAAAATCCTCACCAAAATACTAGCCAATAGTCTCCAACACTACATTAAAATGATTATTCACCACCACCAAGTGGGATTTATTCCTGGGTTGCAAGGGTGGTTCAACATCTTCAAATCAATTAATGTGATACAATACATTAATAAAAGAGACAACAAGAACCATATGATACTCTCAATAGATGCTGAAAAAGGATTTGACAAGGAACAACATCCTTTCTTGATCAAAACTCTTCACGGTGTTGGGATAGAGGTTACATGCTTCAATATCATAAAAGTGATCTATGAAACCCATAGTGAATATCATCCTCTATGGGGAAAAACTGAGAGCTTTTCCTAAGGTCAGGAACATGGCAGGGCTTTCCACTCTCACTACTGCTATTCAACAAAGTACTAGAAGTCCTAACCTCAGCAATCAGACAACAAATAGAAATAAAAAGTGGTGCCTGGGTGGCTCAGTGGGTTAAGCCTCTGCCTTCGGCTCAGGTCATGATCCCAGGGTCCCGGGATTGAGCCCCACATGGGGCTCTCTTCTCAGCAGGAAGCCTGCTTCCCCCTACCCCCTCTGCCTGCCTCTCTGTCTACTTGTGGTCTCTGTCAAATAAATAAATAAAATCTTAAAAAAAAAAGAAATAAAAGACATCTGCATTGGCAAAGAAGAAGTCGGACTTTCACTTTTTGCAGATGATATACTTTATATAGAAAATCCAAAAGACTCCACTCCAAAACTGCTAGAACTCACAGGAATTCAGTAAAGTGTCAGGATATAAAATCAATGCACAGAAATCAGTTGCATTTCTATACACCAACAACAAGACAGAGGAAAGAGAAATTAAGGAGTCAATCCCACTTATGATTGCACCCCAAACCATAGGATACCTAGAAGTAAACCTAACCAAAGAGGCAAAGAATCTGTACTCAGAAAACTATAAAACATTCCATGCTCATGGATTGAAAGAACAAATATCGTAAAAATGTCTATGCAACTTAAAGCAATCTACACATTTAATGCAATCCTTATCAAAATATCATCAATTTTTTTTCAAATAAATGGGACAAATAATCCTGAAATTTTTGTGGAACCAGAAAAGACCCTGAATAGCCAGAGGAGTGTTGAAGGAGAAAATCAAAGTTGGTGGCATCAAAATTCCAGACTTCAAGCTCTATTACAAAGCTCTAATCATCAAGACAGAATGGTACTGGCACAAATACAGACATGTAGATCAATGGAACAGAATATAGAACCCAGAAATGGGCCCTCAACTCTATGGTCAACTAATCTTTAACAAAGCAGTAAAGAATGTCCAGGTGAAAAAAGACAGTCTCTTCAACGAATGGTGTTGGGAAAACTGGACAGCCACATGCAGAAGAATGAAACTGGACCATTTCCTTACACTATACACACCCACAAAAACTCAAAATGTTGAAATATCTCAATGTGAGACAGAAATCCATCAAAATCCTTGAGGAGAACATAGGCAGCAAACTCTTCGACCTCAGCCTCAGCAAATTCTTCCTAGAAACATCACCAAAAGCAAGGGGAGCAAGGGCAAAAATAAACTATTGGGACTTCATCAAGAACAAAAGCTTTTGCACAGGGGCGCCTGGGTGGCTCAGTGGGTTAAGCCTCTACCTTCAGCTCAGGTCATGATCCCAGAGTCCTGGGATTGAGCCCCACATTGGGCTCTCTGCTCAGCAGGGAGCCTGCTTCCTCCTCTCTTTCTGCCTGCCTCTCTGCCTACTTGTGATCTCTATCTCTGTCAAATAGATAAATAAAATCTTAAAAAAAAAAAAAAGCTTTTGCACAGCAAAGGAAACAAAACCAAAAGATAACTGACAAAATGGGAGAAGATACTCACAAATGACATATTAGATAAAGGGCTAGTATCCAAAATCTATAAGGAACTCATTAAACTTAACACCCAAAGAACAAATAATCCAATCAAGAAATGGGCAGAAGACATGAACAGACATTTCTGTAAAAAAGACATCCCAATGGTCAACAGACATATGAAAAAGTGCTCAACATCACTCGGCATCAGGGAAATTAAAAGCAAAACCAGTGAGAGGCACCAGTGTGGCTCAGTGGGTTAAAGCCTCTGCCTTCGGCTCAGGTCATGATCTCAGGGTCCTGGGATTGAGCCCCACATGGGGCTCTCTGCTCAGCGGGGAGCCTGCTTCCTCCTCTCTCTCTCTCTGCCTTCCCCTCTGCCTACTTGTGATCTCTGTCAAATAAATAAAATAAAAATCATAAAAAAAATAAAAACCAGTGAGATACCTCACACCAGTCAGAATGGCTAAAATTAACAAGTCAGGAAATGACAGATGTTGGTGAGGATGTGGAGAAAGGGGGACGCTCCTACACTGTTGTTGGGAATGCAAGTGATGCAGTCACTTTGGAAAACAGCATGGAGGTTCCTCAAAAAGTTAAAAATAGAGCTACCCTTTGACCCGTCAGTTGCACTACTGGGTATTTACCCTAAAGATACAAATGTAGTGATCCGAAGGGGTATGTGCTCCTGAATGTTTATAGCAGCAATGTCCACAATAGCCAAACTATGGAAAGAACCTAGATGTTTATCAGCAGGTGAGTGGATAAAGAAGATGTGGTATAAATATACAATGGATACTATGCAGCCATCAAAAAATGGTATCTTGCCATTTTCAACAATGTGGATGGAACTAGAGGCTATTATGTTAAGCGAAATAAGTCAATCAGAGAAAGACAATTATCATATGATCTCTCTGATATGAGGAATTTGAGAGGCAGGGTGGGGGGTCGTGGGGTCAGGGAGGGAAAAAATGAAACAAGATGGGACGGGGGAGGAACACAGACCACAAGAGACTCTAAATCTCAGGAAACAAACTGAGGGTTGCTGTTGGAAGGGTGGGGAGGTACGGATAGGATGGCTGGGTTATGGACATTGGGGAGGGTATGTGTAATGGTGAGTGCTGTGAATTGTGTAAGACTGATGAATCACAGACCTGTATCCCTGAAGGAAATAATACATTATATGTTAATAATAATAAAAAAAAGAAAGAAAGAAAGTGAGTTTAAGAAAATTGCTCAGGGTAATGTAGCAAGAATGAAGCAGGTTTGAGATTTGAACCTAGAAGAGTCAAGCTGCAGGGTCTGGGCATTTAACCACTATGCTATACCATGTCTCTGCACATATATAACAGCTGAACAATCATCCAGCATAAATTTAGTAGGGCTGGTCTATTTTAGACCAATTCAAAATACAGAGCCAGTTTAAAAGAATAAATTAGTTCCCACAGCTATAAATATTCTTCTTAAAATTACACTATCATTTCCTTTATATAGCTTCTTCTTCTTTTTTTTTTTTAGTTTTCGGCTAAACCTCCCTCAAATTCAGACTTTATGACAGAATATTTGGCCAGAAATTAATACTTAACTAGAACAGGGGAAAATCTGATCCATTTGGGTTTTCCTAGGTTAGAAAAAGAAAACTTCTTTTGAACATTTTAAAGTATGGTTATTTTGTTTGTTTGAAGAATAGTAATTCTGGCTCATAATAATTCCTAAGTGAGAAATGAGGTCTTGTGAATTTGAAGAAAACCCAATGGACAGCAAATTAATGTATTCTTGTAAGACAATCTGGTCACATTTTCCCCCTTAGATTTAAGTAGTAGCATTATCATGAAGAGTTATAAAATTTCTTACTCAAATACAAGGCTCTTTGTTTTCTTAGTCCACTCATTTTTATAACTATGAATTTATATAAATACATTATCTGGAGATACATAGTCATGCAACTAATTTTGTTTTTATTGTTGTTGTTAGGTTTTAACCGGTAACTAAAAAACTTTAGGGATGAAAACCATTAGAAAATAGACAGCATGACATATTCAATTCCATAATAGAGATTCACAGCCCAAACACGTTTGAGGGCTCATGTGAGAGAACATTTTGGTCACTTAGAATTATCTTTCAGTAAATAAAGAGAATTGTTTAAGTCTGAAGCCTGAAGTTTTTCTCTCAGAATTGTCTCTAGATCTTCAAACCCATAATCATCTTCCCTTCTTCTGAACTTCCACGACACTCACTCTCTCTTCAGTGTATCATTGGTCCTTATCATGCCCTTTCCTGAAGGATAAATGGCTGTTGTTTATGTATATATTGTTATTATCTTGCTGGGGTATAAGTTGTTCAAGATGGGGATGGTGACTCACATTCCTCTGTATCCTCTAGTACAACCTACCACATGGTAGGCCTTCAGGAAATAGACATTAAGGAGATATTTGATCAACTAGATACCACATTGGGTAATTCAAGCTAAAAACTTTCATTAGAGAACATTATTTAAACAGTCTGTCAGTCTACATTGAACCAAATGGGTGATTTCAAAATTCCACTTCACATTAACTGTTTACATGCAAATATATCTGATTAAATGCATCAGGGAAGTCAGCTTTAAATCAAACAATTGTCTTAACTGTAAGCACAATGTTGACATATATGGCCCAAGTCTTCTATTTTACTTATGTAAATAATTTGAAGTCAGAAAATATCAGTTGTCCCCAACTAATGTAGGAAAGTAAACACAAATTATCTCTTTTCTGATAAGTAAGCCACACTTCCAAAATACCATTAACCTCTCTAACCAAAAGAAGAGAAATTCTTCTCTTTCTTTTGGGACTTTCTCCTGGTTTTTAGAGAGTTGTGTGAATATGGCTGGTGGATCTAGAAATTATGTTGCCAATTATACAATGTCTAACAATTTCAAATTTTTGCTGGCATCTAGAATTAAAATAGAAACTCCAAATAGTATTTTCATGCCTATTTCATATCACATCTCTACTCATAGTTACCAAACTTGTCTTTCACAAGCAATGAACACACTGGCCTTGATAGAGAGTTTTGACTCTCTGGGACTTAGCCAAGCTATGAATACCTGTGGTAAACAATAACTTTGGGTGGATTTTGTGTGGTAAACAGATTTCAAATGCAGTTTATGTCACAATTCCCTTGGAACAGAAACTCACACATGGAAAGGTAATTGTTTTCTTACATAGGGCAGCTCTCTAGCTCCAACTATTTAATTTGCATCCAGTAAAAAATCCGTGGTGAAGGCTGAGCATGTTGAGCAGTAAGAGCCGGACCTAATCGATACTAGGCTCACAGTCAAGCAGCACCAGCCTTGGACAAAGGCAGTGATCACACTGGGCCTTTTGGTCCCCTGGAGCTCAAGGCTTGGAGCTCTCTCTTCAACCCAACCAGTTCTGCTGAGAGGACAATGATTAGCACTTCCAAATCAAAGACATTTTGAGTGTATGGCAGTTTGATGAGTTTAAGTCACAAGTTACTACAAAGTTATAAATTAGGGGGCGCCTGGGTGGCTCAGTGGGTTAAGCCGCTGCCTTCAGCTCAGGTCATGATCTTAAGGTCCTGGGATCGAGTCCTGCATCGGGCTCTCTGCTCAGCAGTCTGCCTGCCTCTCTGCCTACTTGTGATCTCTCTCTCTCTCTCTCTCTGTCAAATAAATAAATAAAATCTTTAAAAAAAAAATTAGGCCCCAGCCATGTCAATCATGGGGCACCATGCTAGTATTTTCCAAATTTATTGACAATGAAATACTGTAAAAATCTTAGTGCTCATGTGTGTTTGGATAAAGGTACACAGAAAAGAAATGATTTCATTTGCAACTTAAACTTACAGAATATTTTATATATCAATTATATCTCAATGAAAAAATTAAAATCTAAAAATTTGAAATAGAAATGTCCTTACAAATAAATGGAATACTGTAAGAAATGATTAAAGTTAGAACTGTGGCTTTAAAAATCTACATCCAGGGGCACCTGGGTGGCTCAGTGGGTTAAAGCCTCTGCCTTCAGCTCAGGTCATGATCCCAGGGTCCTGGGATCGAGTCCAGCATTGGGCTCTCTGCTCAGCAGGGACCCTGCTTCCCTCTCTCTCTGCCTGCCTCTCTGCCTACTTATGATCTGTCTCTCTGTCAAATAAATAAGTAAAATCTTTAAAAAAAAAACTACATCCAGACTCTAATAACAAAGATAATAAATTAGAAAAATTAAAGTATTTCAATTGTGAGAGTAAAATAAAGAGAACAATATTTAAAGTTAAACATACATTTTATAATTTTATTAGAAAACATTTCACACAAACCCCTCAACATTTTAGATTAGCAAACTGATTTCTTTTTAACGTACCAAGTACATGTTTAATATTAGAAATAATATTCTTGATTCATACTTCAAATATGTTTCAAGACTTTGTTTTTATGGTGTGAACTTTGAAAAATAAAAATCATTTACACAGCTCTATCAAAGAAAAGAGAAGAACATGAACATTATGTTTCAACAGTTAAGCATCTTGAATTATGCTTCTTTGCATCAACAGTCGAGATATCATTTTAGAAGCCCAGAGCCCAACAGCCAACTGTTTCTCCAGGGCTCCATTTGGATTTCTCATGAGAATCTCAAATTCAGCATGTCCCAGCTGATCTCCTTGTGCCTTTAGCTCTACACCTGCTCAGTGTGTCTCTGGGGCAGCTTCCCCAGGTAAATGGGACCATTAGCTCCTTAAGACAGAAAACTGGATGAGTTCTGACTGGTGCTTCATCTGCCCTGAAGTCCACTCAGTCCTCAAGCCTTGTCCTTGTACTTGATGAATAGCTCATGCATCCATCCTCCTCCCCCTGCTCCTTTGGTCTGCTTTACCATCTGGTCTCAGCTCCCTTCTCCTGCCTTATTCGCCTCCACTCCTCCCACCTGTTCTTAGGTCACATTGAATCATTCTTAGTTCTCCCAGGAAGCAATTTTCTTCTGTTAGGGACTTTCTTTGACCTAGCAAAGAATGTTGCTTTGTTCTTTGGGGGCCATTGCCTGCTATTCCTAGCCTGGAGAACCTTCACACACTTGCTCATTTAGCTACTGCCCACTCCTTCAAGTCTCAACATAGATACTACTGTTTTCAAGAAGCCTTCTTTTGGCATCCCATATTCACTTATATATCTTCTAGTACAACCTAGCACAAGGTAGGCCCTCAATAAATATGCTCTGAGATAGTTAATCAACTAAGTACCACACTGGATAGTTTAGACTAAAAATATTTTCCCTGTGTTCTTCCTCTATCTTTCCCTATGTTCTTCCTATATCCCCCATTATTGTGCATTTTATTTTAAGTCTATTGACTTATCTGTTCTTGTTCTTGACTTATTTTTTTTAAAGGTCTATTAACTTATCTGTTCCTACTGGTTTGTTAGCAAGGACATCTTAATTACCTATCAAAGACCATGGCACCAACTGGGTGCCATAAATATGAATGAATTAACATATAGTCCATCAAAATCCCTGAATCTATTACCCCACCCTGCATTCTTTCAGGGAGCCTGACTTGGAGCCTGATCCCAGGACCTGGGATCATGACCTAGGTTGAAGGCAGACACTTAACCAATTGAGAAACCCAGGAATCCCTCCCTCCCACATTCTTGCAAAGACTTTCTTTCCTCAATTTGAAGCTTTGAGAAAATTTCCCATGAATTAATAATCCTGATTTCACTAAGTTTTATGATTTAACCTCATATTTCTCTACTCTACCAAGATGATTCTTAATTTTATTTTATATATTTATTTATTTAATTTTAAGTTTTTAAATTTATAAATTTAATTTTTCAAATTTAAATTCAATTAATTAACATAAATAATAATATTTTCAGAGGTAGAGGTCAGTGATTCATCAGTCTTATATATTACCCAGTGCTCTTTACATCATGTGCCCTTCTTAATGTCCATCCCCCAGTTACTCCATCCCCCCACCCCCCTCCCCTCAGTTTGTTTCCTATGATTAAGAGTCTCTTATGGTTTGTCTCCCCCTCTCTCTGATTTTATCTTTTTAATATTTTCCTCTCTTCCCCTAGGATCCTCTAGGATCTCTTCCCCTAGGATCCTCCTTTTGTTTTCTAAATTCCACATATGAGTCAGATTATATAATTGTCTTATTCTGAGTAACTTATTTTGCTTAGCATAATACCCTCTAGTTCCATCCACATTGTTGTAAATGGCAAGATTTAATCTTTTGATGCCTGAGCAGTATTATGTTGTATATCTATCTATACAGATAGATAGATATCTATCTACATCTATATACCTATATCTATATCATCTATCTATCTATCTATCTATCTATCTATCACATCTTCTTTATCCATTCATCTCTCTATGGACATTTGGGCTCTTTCCATATTTTGGCTATTTTGATATTGTTGCTATAAACATTGGGGTGCAGGTGCCACCTTTGGATCACTACATTTGTATCTTTGGGGTAAGTACCCAGTAGTGTGATTGTTGGTTCATAGCGTAGCTCTATTTCAACTTCCTGAGGAACCTCCATGCTGTTTTCCAGAGTGGCTACATCAGCATGCATTCCCACCAACAGTATAGGAGGGTTCCCCTTTCTTCACATCCTCGCCAACATCTGTCGTTTCCTGACTTGCTAATTTTAGCCATTTTGACCAGTGTGAGGTGGTATCTCATTGTAGTTTTTGTTTGTGTTTCCTGATGCCAAATGATGTTGAACATTTTTTCATGAGTCTGTTGCTCATTTGTATGTCTTCCTTGGAAAAATGTCTGTTCATGTCTTCTGCCCATTTCTTGATTGGAGTGTTTGTTCTTTAGGTGTTAAATTCGATAAGTTCTTTACAGATCTTGGATATCAGCTCTTTATCTGATATGTCGTTTGCAAATATCTTCTTCCATTCTGTTGGTTGTCTTTTGGTTTTGTCGTCTGTTTCCTTTGCTGTGCAGGAGATTTTATCTTGATGAAATCCCAATAGTTCATGTTTGCTTTTATTCTCTTACCTTTGGAGACATGTCTAGCCAGAAGTTTCTGTGGCCAAGGTCACAGAGGTTGCTGCCTGTGTTATCCTCTAGGATTTTGATGGTTTCCTGTCTCACGTTTAGTTCTTTCATCCACTTTGAATCTATCTTTGTGTATGGTGTAAGGAAATGGTCCAGTTTCATTCTTCTGCATTTGGCTGTCCAGGTTTCCCAATGCCATTTGTTGAAGAGACTCTTTTTTTTCCCACTGGATATTAGTTCCTACTTTGTCAAAGATAAGTTGACCACAGAGTTGAGGGTCCATTTCTGGGTCCTCTATTCTGTTCCACTGATTTGTGTGTCTGTTTTTGTGCCAAAACCATGCTGTCTTGATGATTGCTTAATATAGCTTGAAGTCTGGCATTGTGATGCCACCAGCTTTGATTTTATTTTTCAACATTTCTTTGGTGATTCAGGGTCTTTTTTGTTGCATACAAATTTTAGGATTATTTGTTCCATCTCTGTGGAAAAATGTTGATGGTATTTTTTTAAAAGATTTTATTTATTTTTTTGACAGAGAGAGATCACAAATAGGCAGAGAGGCAGGCAGGCGGGGGGAGCAGGCTCCCTGCTGAGCAGAGCTCGATGTGGGGCTTGATCCCAGGACCCTGAGACCATGACCTGAGCCAAAGACAGAGGCTTAACCCACTGAGCCACCCAGGTGCCCCTGTTGATGGTATTTTGATAGGGATTGCATTGAATGTGTAGATTGCTCTAGGTAGCATAGACATTTTAACAATATTCATTCTTCTAATCCATGAGCATGGAAGGCTTTTCCATTTCTTTGTGTCTTCCTCAATTTCTTTCATGAGTGTTCTACAGTTTTCTGAGTACAGAGCCTTTGCCTCTTTTTTTCTTTTTCTCTTTTAATTTTCATTTTTACAGTTCCATTCTATTTTTCATTGTATTTATTTTTGTACATATAAAAGTTTTTCTTTCTTAGGGATCTAGTTTCCTAACAAACAGACCAAAATGCACACAGGATCTAGCGTATTGTTCTATTCTGTTCACCTGTCTGATTGTATTCTCTCGTCTAAAAAATAATTCTTTTTTTCATTTTCAGGTCTCTTCTAATTTGTCTAGTGTATATTTCTCAGGTGTCATTGTTGTTATTTTGTTATTTTTAGTATTTTGCTCTCTCATTCATCTATTCTTCTCTGGACAGAATGACAAGACAGAAAAACTCACCTCTAAAAGGAGAATAAGAGGTAGTATGGACTGCCAGGGACCTAATCAGTATAGATATAAGTAAGATGTCAGAATTAGAGTTCAGAATAATGATCACAAAGATACTATCTGGGCCTGAAAAAAGCATAGACAACACTAAAGAATACCTTTCTGGAGAAATAAAAGAACTAAAATCTAATCAAGTCAAAATAAAAAAGGTTATTAATGAGATGCAATAAAAATGAAGACCCTAACTGCTAGGATAAATGAGGCAGAAGACAGAATTAGTGATATAGAAGAGAAAATGATGGAGAAAAACGAAGCTGAGAAAAAGAGAGAAACAACTACTGGACCAAGAAGGGAGAATTCAAGATATAAGTGATACCATAAAGTGAAATAATATTAGAATAATTGGAATTCCAGAAGAAGAGGAAAGACAAAGAGGAGGGAAGAAGATATATTGGAGTGAATTATATTGGAGAACTTCCCTAATTTGGGGAAGGAAACAGGTATTTAAGTTCTGGAGGCAAAGAGAACTTCCTTCAAAATCAATAAAAAATAGGTCAACACCCTGACACATAATAGTGAAACTTGCAAATCTCAGAGACAAAGAGAAAATCCTGAAAGCAGCTCAGGGCAAGAAGCCTATAATGTACAAGGGCAGAAACATTAGACTGGCAGTAGACCTATCCACAGAGATCTGGCAGGCCAGAAAGGACTGGCATGATATATTCAGGGTGCTAAATGAGAAAAATATGCAGCCAAGAATACTTTACCCATCTATGAAGTCATTCAAAATAGGAGAGATAAAAAGCTTCTAGGAAAAACAGAAACTAAAATAATTTATGATCATTAAACCAGCCCTGCAAGAAATATTAAAGGGATTCTTTAAGTGAAGAGAGACCCCAAAAGTAACATAGACAATATATAGAAATAGTGACTTTACAGGTAATACAGTGGAACTAAATTCATATCTTTCAATAGTTACTCTGAATGTAAATGGGCTAAATGCCCTAATCAAAAGACACAGAGTATCAGATTTGATATTTTATTTATTTTCTTAAGATTTATTCATTTATTTGAGAGAGTGAGCATGAGTGAAGGGAGGGTCGAAGGACAGAGAAACTTAAGCAGACTCTGCACACAACTTGCAGCTCAATCTCATGACCCTGAGATCACCATCTGAGCCAAAACCAAGAGTTGGAGCCTTAACCAACTTTGCCACCCAGGCACCCCAGTGATTCTTAATTTTAATCAAGACTTCCCTGGGACTAGGAGCCACCCTCTGTTGCATATCTTTAGCGAATCTGCTGTTAGATTTTTAGTCTTTTTCATCATAAATTTAATTAAGGAATATATCATTTAGCCTTAGGCCCTATGTCATTCCTGGAGAATGTTGCCACCATGTTGCTTCCCACATAGGGAAGTTGTATTCAGACCTGGTCCTCTGCTCCCACTTGGCTCCCCTTCCACAACTTCTCAGCTAAATCTGCAGCTGTGGACTTCTGGTCTCTTTTCCCTGATACCATGTTATTGGCTTGAACTTGGCTTCTTGTCTATGCTCTTGCTTCTCGGCCCAGAGCTGAGATATATCCACTGTTTCTCTGGTCCCAATTCTTGAATACTTGGAGCCACGTGTACAATTGCCATTATCATTGCCTTCGGTGAGCACTCTCACTTTCCAGAGTGGCTTCCCATCAGCTGACCCATCTGGTTCTCATAGCAGCCAGGGAAGGGAAGGCATTTGTCATTTGAAAGCCTTTTCTATTTGTAACAGGGTTGCAAATTTAATAACTTTTTTCTCATAACTGGTTTACTGTTTCTTACCTACTACATAGTACGTTTTAAATTTGCAGTCACTATAACTGAATTTATGGTGGTTTAATCAGTCTTTTTTGGGCATGCCGGTCCCTTTTGGGCAAATGCTAATTATATGAGATTTTCTCTTGCTTCTCCTTACTCAGCTCTAAGATATTATTATGACATGTGTGAAGGGGTGCTGGTGGGGAGAAGAGTGATGAGAAGGGGCTTTTGGATTCAGAGGGTGACCTCAGTGGACCCTCACTGGTCTCTATAGTTGGTGCTTGGTCTGGTCCCTGAAATTGTGACTGCTGATTGCTCAAAATCAAAACCCATGCTCTGGATATTAAAAGCTGATTAATAAACCCTCTTCACTTTTGCATTCCATCTATAATATAATCCTAATGCTCTGGGCAGAATGAGCATAGGTCACACATTAAGAAATGCAAAGGAGAAAAACTCATTAATATATATCAAAATATTCTCATTCCAGTATTGATTGAGAGAAAACATATTAACTACAGCAAAATTCCACTAATTTGGACTGGATGGTGAGGTCAGTCTGAATTAACAAAATGTTTACCTTATTGACTATTACTAAAGAAATGTAATATTAAAGTACATAGAAAGGAAATAAAATACTATTAAAGATAAGAAAGGGACAATTGTTACTAAACATTTAGAAGGGCTATTTCTTCTGTGTATACATATATTATACTTACATGTCAATATATGTAGATACTCATATATTCTATACATACATGTAGAATACATATTAAGTTCTATAAACATGAGCCAATTTATCTATTTTTTTGAGAGAGAGAGAGCATGTGTTGAGTTCAGGGGAAGGGCATAGGAAGAGGAAGAGAGAAGATTTTTAAAAAATTATTATTTATTTATTTGAGAGAGAGAGAGCGCACATGAATAGGAGGGGGCAGAAAGAGAATCTTATGCAGGCTGCACACTCAGCAGAGTTCGATGTGGAGCTCTATTTCACATTCCTGATATCATGACCTGTGCTGAAATTGAGAGTTGGATGCTTAACAGACTGAGCAACCCAGGCACCCCATGCCAACTTATCTTAACAACTGATTTTACAGAGAAGGAAACTTTGTTGTTTCTTTGTTGATCGACTTGCTGGATAGTTGGTAAGTTGTTTTGCTAGGTTTCCCTGACTTTGGAATCCCAATAGATAACTTTCATAATCTTATTTATAAAAAATGAGGGGCACCTGGGTGACTCTGTTAAGTGTCTGCCTTTCATCTCAGTCCATGATCCTGGAGTGATGGATTGAGCCCCACATGGGCCTCCCTGCTCAGTGGGGAGTCTGCTTCTCCCTCTCCCCCTGCTTCTCCCCTCTCTTCCTCTCAAACAAACAAATAAAATCTTTAAAAAAAAAGAATTCTATGAAGATAACTTGAACCAATATATGAAAAAATGTAATTAATATATTTTGCATAGAACTGACAATCCTTGAAAATATTTTATTCTTCAGGCACCTGGGTGGCTCATTGGTTGGACATCTCCCTTCAGGTCAGGTCATGATCCCAGAGTCCTGGGATTGAGACTCACATTGGGTCCCCTGTACAGTGGAGAGCCTGCTTCTCCTTCTCCCTCTACTGCTCCCCCTGCTTGTTCTCCCTCTCTCTGTATCAAATAAATTAGTAAAATATTAAAAAAAAGAAATTGTTTTATCCTTCAATATTTTATGGTGATGCATGAGAGCTGCACTTGTAGTGAGCACAGCATAATGTATGGAGAAGTCGAATCACTATGTTATACATCTGAAACTAATATAACATTGTGTGTTAACTATATTCAAATCAAGAATTTTTTGGATGTTTTGTTTTTCTAGTATTAGATTAAAAATTTTTGATTGTTTATTTTCTTAACAAACATTTTGTAAATTTTATAATGAAAATTTTGGTGACTGGTTTACCTAGCTATTCAGAAAGTCCTCATTAAAAGGATTCATCTTACTGAATTTTTAATGTATGATTTCCACAGAACTAAACATAATCTTTCCTTATAACATTTGCCATCTCATTCACTTTCTCTAGCTCCTTTATAAGAAACTACATGTGGATATTATATTGGATAGCACAGTTCTATACTAATACTCAGGAAACACTTAAGACTGGAAAACATATTATACTACAGGAGGCAGTCGGTAAAATCTAGGCTGTAGAAAAGACCACAGGACAAATGACCCAGTTTCTTCAACAAATAAAGTGTGGGAGGAGTGTAGAGAAAACCGAAGTTTAAGTTGAATTAAGAGACACAACTAATCACAACATGTGGACCTTATTTGAAAATGGATTGAAACAAACTGCAAAAAAATGATAATATTATAAAACAGTTGGAATATTGAACACACACTGGATATTTGATGATCCTAAAGAATTACTATTAATTTTCAGTGTGATTATACTATTGTTATTTTTTCACTATCCTTATCTTTGGGGATACATATTTTAAGGGTTAAATTATGTAATCTCTGATGTTCATGCCAAAATAATGTGGAGTATGGGGGGATTGGGTGAGAATAAAGTGAAGCAATATTGACCATGAATTTTTAATTGTTGAGTCTAGGTTAGGTATATGGGAAATTTTGTTTTATCCTTATGCTTATACACATGTTCAAAATTTTCCATAATAAAAAGTTAAACAAAATAAAAACTACAAATGGAAAAATAACTGTCTAATAAGCCTTACTGTATAGTACTCTATTTCTAAATAGTAAAGAGTTTTCCACCTACACATCACCAATACTCAAAATAGCAGCTTCAAGATAGAAAATGACTTTTAAGCTGTGTCTACAGGAAGCCAAAAACCTACTGATTGATTTGATTAATTCAGACAATGAGCTAGTCAGTTTAGAAGAGGGGGAAAAAAAATCAAGTTGTTCATTTCTTTGAGTTTACTGAATAATGCCTTGTATAGTGCTATGTACTTATAATAAGTGATTAATATTTGCTAATCAATAATATCATTTGTCAATAAATCCGTGAATTAAACATTTGTTCTGGCACCTTAATGAAGACTCAATGTGGTTATGAAGAGCAATTGCAAGAGAACTCAGAAACAAAGGTAAAAGGCTAGCTCTAGGCAAAACTATGGAGAAGGTCACCTTTATTTTCCAAATATTCACGTGCAAAGAATATCATTGCAAACACACACAGCCTAAATTCATGACAAGAACAAGAACCAGCTTATAAAACTATCAGTAAATTAAGTTTTGACAAAATTCTACCAAAAGTTCTGATGGATATGTGTGTCAAATTGGTATTTCAATGATTTTTATACTATATATATTTATTTAAGTCATATTATGGAGTATCATGTTACCTCATTTTGTGAATCAGACAAAAATAGGTAACATTATCTCTGTTTTTCAGGTATAGGATAGGCTCTGGGAGGCCTCCTAGCATTGTCAGTGCCAGGAGCAGAGGAATGGGGACTGGAACCCAGGTGTCCTGGCACCAAGTCCAGTGATCTTTTTAACACTTAGCTGTATCTCAAGGGAAATACATGATATACTCTGTTGCTTCTGCTTGGATTATATTGGAAAGAAAGTTGGCATGAATAAATCTCTCCAGTTTAGGAACACAAATAACTGTCTCTTTTGCCAATCTCTAGTACTTAAATAGTGTCAGTAAACTGGTGCTTCCTTTTAATAACTGTATAATACATGGTCAATATTCTGGGCAATGTAATGCTCCATTAATATTACATTCTGTTTGTTTAGTGATGCACAGCTGAAATCCAGAAATTAAGCTCTGTGAGGATGGTAAACACTCTTCTCAACATTAAATCCTTTGCTATTGAAAAAGAATATGTATTGAAGTATATTAAAATATCATGTAACAACTTTATAATATCAATTAACACAAAGCTCACCATTCTGCTCCATTATTTGGCAAATGGCTTTATCCTTTCAAAGTATCTTCCTATAGGAGGACTTCTATTCCTCCCCACTAGATTCAGTCCATTTATCTATCACAGCTTCACTGCTGCTTGATTTCATTTTCCTGCCTATTTTACATGCAAAGAAAATCATTCATAACAGCTTCTGTGTGACTGTTTCTCACCTCCAGTCAATGACCATTTCCATTCAAACTATTCTAAACAATGTCTTGGAATCAGTCCATCCCTTGCCTTTGTGTATACTTTATATCTTTTTCCAACTTTCCCAAATGACTCACTTTTTGCCTTTGTTTTTAATTAGAGGTTCCTCTTATGGTTTCTTCCTGAGTATCCCCTTTGGAGCTAGACAGATATTGTTTTGCACAGCAGAATGTCCAGCTGAGAACAAAAATACAGACACGAATTTGTTGCAACAATGTTTAAGTGGGTTTAATCAGAATGTAGTTTAAAGGTTCAAATACACCTATATTTCAAGGACCACAGAAGAACTTAACATTTTATGCTCTGTTTCAGCAATATGAACAAACCAAATTGTCAAACACTGAACCAGTAGAAGGTGAATGTACTTCCAAAATCATTTCCATGATCCACTGCAAATAGCTTGATCACACTGGAGAATGTAACTGTTGCCGGACTGTATTTTTCTGCTTTACCTCATGCAGAATAATCAAACTAAGAGTTTTCTGAAATGTTACTTCACAAACACACTGAAGAAACTGGGGAGATAAGCTGGGATTTCTGGGTTGAAGATAATTCTGTTGGGCCATGGCAGAGTGGCAGTGTATGTACCTCAGGGAGCCCTAGAAGCTTGAGTGAGGGTCAAAGACCAGGACATGGTGCTGAGTGTCTGGGAATTGATCTTCCTAGAGCAGTCACGCCCGAGAATTCAGATACCATCTGCTTATGGCATCAGGTGGCTCACTTCCTTGCTTCAACAGGTGTATTATTTTTTTGTTGTTATAGTAACAAATTGCCAGAAACTTAGTGGATTAAAGCAACACAAATTTATTATCTTACAGTTCTGTGGGTCAGAAGTCCAGTAAGGTTCTCACCAGATTAACATCAGTGTGTTGGCAGGGCTGTGTCTGCTTTTGGAGGCTAGCATAACAGGTGGGGCCTCGCTCACAACAAGTATCACTGACTCTTTTGTCATCATACCTCTTTCTCTGACCACTGTTGGAAAAGGGTCTCTGCTTTTAAGGGTTGGTGCGATTAGGTAGGGCTCATCTGGATATTCCAAGGAATTTCCCCATCTCAAGGTCTGTAACCTTAATCATATCTGCAAAATACTTTCCATCATATAAGGTAACACATTCACAGGTTTTGGGGAAAAGATCCCAGGGCAGTGAGTTGAAGCCCCACACTGGGTGTAGAGATTACTAAAAAATAAATAAATAAAAATGTAAAAAATGTTTAAAAAAGAATTCCAGCTTAATAAAGACTGTGCTTATAAAAGTTTTGGAGGGTATATCTTTTCTACAATTTTATTGATGAATGAAATTAGGGTTTTATTAAAAATATTATATAAACTGAAGACAAAATTGAATTTACCTTGGGGTGCCTAGGTGGCTCAGTGGGTCAAGGGTTGGTCTTTTGATTTTGGCTCAAGTCATGATCAAAGGTCATGAGATTGAGCCCTGTGTGGGGCTCCATGCTGGGCATGGAGCCTGCTTAAGATTCTCTCAGTCTCCCCTTTCTCTGACCCTCCCCCACCCAGCCCCTACGTACACACTCTCTCTCTCTAAAGAAAAAAAAAATTTTAAATTAAAGAAAAAATTGAACTTACCTTGAAGATAATTAAACTTAAACTTCAAGTTCCTTAATTTTGTATTAGCAGTATTTGATCATATTTTTCTAAAGAAGGTCATAAAAATTACATAGGTTTAAGACCCCATAAAACTTGGGGCTGAGACTGACTGGAGGAGTTTCCTGTTTGAACTGCATAAATGTTTAATAATCATAATATTTCCTTAGAATAAATATGCTTGCTCATGTTATTTTGCTGTTTTCTACATCTTAGGTGTGATAGATTATTTTATTTGTTCAGAACTTTTTATTCCTCTCCACTTTTGCCATACTTCCTTTTTTTTTTTTTTTAGATTTTATTTATTTATTTGACAGACAGAGATCACAGCTAGGCAGAGAGGCAGGCAGAGAGAGAGGAAGGGAAGCAGGCTCCCCGCTGAGCAGAGAGCCTGATATGGGGCTCAATCCCAGGACCCTGGGATCATGACCTGAGCCGAAGACAGAGGCTTTAACCCACTGAGCCACCCAGGCGCCCCTGCCATACTTCCTTTTAATGCAACATATTTCCTCACTGTACTAACTTTGGACTTCGTTGGCCAATGGAATGATGATGATAAGTATGTTGTGTCCCAGCAGAAAATTACAATGTCCTTGTGTAATTTGGCTCTGTCCCTCAACTTCTGCTCTCTTATTCTTATTCTGTCCCTCAACTTCTGCTCTCTCTTATGAATATTACCTGAATCCCAGAATGAGAAGATATGTAGAACCCAGTCAAACTCAGCATAAGCCCTGTAGACCTATAGCCTTCGTGTAATGTGAGTGAGAGATAAGTATTTGTAGTTCCACTGAGATTTGGGCATTGTTTATTATTGTAGCAAAAGCCAAGAATGATTATCACTCTATTTACTTTTTCATTTCACAATAAGGTATCTATCTATCTATCAATCATCTATCTAACCACTTCAGTATTTTCCTGAATTTGCAGCATATATATTGTACTCTTTAGCTGCCTTTAACAAGCATACATATTGATGGTTGCCAAGGACTGAGTCATTAAACACATGCTTTCTCTTCCCCAGAGACAGTCTTTTATGTGTGTTCCTTTTTTTTCCCCCTTTTCTCTTCTTCTTCCTCCTCTTCTTCTTTTTTTTAAAGTAAATTGGCAGGTACACAAGGAAGGAAGCTTGTATCACTAGGGACTTCAGATCCCAACATTGTGCTACATGCTCACCATTTTCTGAAAAAGCAAAATCCATCCCTTTCTGTTTTCTTGAAGTTAATTCATAAAATATGGGGGTTTTTCTAATCATTTTTAATTATGCCCCTATAGAATTAGTGCAAATTTCCCCCACTTGTTTATCTGAAAACCCATTATGTGAAGTGAGGCTATGTCTCCTGATGGATACTATTTACATTTTAAAGCATCTAAGGAGTCTCTTCTGTGGATGCTCTCCAACATAGCCAAATTAATGTCATTTCCATTTTTTATATTCCCACTAAGTTTCTCCAATCAGTAATAACAGATGTTATTTGTGTGTGAGTTCATTAAATACATTATTTTCTTAAACATACAAAGTTATCTGGAAATCTATCTCTTTCCTACAAGATGCTATGATGCTAAACTATCGACTTTTTTGACTATGTAAGATGTATCACAGTTGAGATATCTTAATATATATCTATTGAAAAACTTATTCTTAGTAGAAGGATGAACTGTCTCAGAAAAGCAGCATGATATTCTCATTATTTTACAACTGCTTTGATGGTCTTGACTGAATGTGCAGTCCTTGATTCTGTTTCAAACCACTCCTAAATCTGAATTGTGGGAAAAAAAGCCTTCATTTAAAAAAAAATGTTTTAAAAGAAGTAACCACTTGCAGTTACATAAAATCTTAAAGTGATTTAAAATATTCTAAATTTAAGCAAAGGTAACAAAAAATTAACATCTAATAAATTAGGTTAAAAAATAACCTGGATGTAGTGAACACTAGAGTATCTTTATATTTCTTTGTATGTGTGTGTGAGTTCACATGTATTCTTCCTCTAAAATAAAAATATCCAAGCAGGATTTCAAGGGAGGTTATATAAAAACTTATAGTAGGTACTCAACAAATGTTGAGAGAACAAATTGGACTGAGCTAGAGAAAAGTGTCTTTTTTTAGGTGATAAGAAATTGGAAAAAAGCACTTTTGGAACATTGCATGAATATCTAAATTTAGGTTACACTGATACCTATTCGGAATTGATTGTGAAAAGAACACCTTTAAGAGCTTGACTGTATTTTTTTTACTTCTATTAGACTGAATGTTCTTTTAGCAAAGAATGTTTAGAACATTTAGCAAAATGTTCTTTTATTTCTTTTAGGTCAAGACTAGTGGTGTATGCAAGGCCATCTGTGAACACTGTTTTCAGAGGCTGACTTTTCCATTACTAAGGACAGTTCCATGTAATGGACCAAGCATGGGACAGATCCTATCAGCACTGGATCCAGGAATCATGGAGCCTTGGAGTGAATCTTAGCTCTTGAAGTGCCAGGATGTTTTTGTCAAATTCTTATTCTTTCTAAATTTCAATGTCTTCACTTGTAAATAAGAAATAGGATGCCCATCATACAGTTGATTTAAAATTTAAGATTCTGGAAGTAAAGTGTAGTGGGCTGAATGGTGGTCCCCCAATAAAGATATTCATTTCCTAAGTCTTGGAGTCTGTGACTGTTACCTTATTTGAAAAAGGGTCCTAGATATTTAACTAAGTTAAGGATCTTGACATGAGGAATCATCTTAGCTTGGATAGCTGGGCCCTAAATCCAATGACAAATGTCCGTATAAGAGTGAGACAGAGAGACATGAGATAGGTAGAAGAGAAGAAGGTCGTTGAAGGTGGTGGGAAGTCACTATAAGTAATACCTACAGATATCAAAAGCTGGAAGAGTCAGGGAATGTATTATTCCCTAGAGCCTCTGGGGAATGCAACCCCTCTACATGTTGGCACCTTGATTTCAGATGTCTGGTCTCAAGAAGTGTGAGAGAATAAATCTTCTGTTTTAAGTCACTCAGTTTGTGGTAATTTGTTATAGCAGCCATCAGAAACTAGTACATAAAGTTGTGGTACATAATAGGTTTTAAATAAATATACATTTTGTCCTTTTATTCTCAAGTCATCATCATTGGAGAGTACATTTTAAAAAGGTACCCAACACTCAATGGTCCATATTTAGGAACTTTGAAGTTATTTACTCACTGAATTCACTGAATGTGAGTTTCCACATTTCTATGGTCCTTAATGATTAAAGGAACAAATACAGGGTAGCCCTTGGAGTCTAGATGTATCAATACAAAACTACTCCAGTGTGTCAGTGGAAGAGATACTGACATTAGGGGCTGGAAAATTGTTTTAGGAAATAGTCTCAAGCCAGGCAATATCTCTAGCATTTCTCTCCCCTGCCCACTAAATGTCAGCAGTAACCCACTAATCATTGTTACAGTCCCAAATTTTCCCACCTTTCCAAATGCCCCTCAACTGCAATAACAGCCTCATTTAGATCACAGGTCTGTACTAGGTCTGCACTGTTCAATCTACATTAGGCATTTTAGGCTTGCTCTATATCTCCTGAGAAAAATGACACTAAGCCTTGACCTCTGTCCCCAAAAACTTTGTCTAAAATTCGTCCCATAGTTGCTTCCTACTTCATAATCCTTGAGTAGGCTATGCCACCCAATCAGAACTCACTCTTTGGTACTGGCTGTCCAGCACCCCAACAAGGAGGGGAAGGATTTGGAAAGGAACAAAAGAGCTCAATGTGATCAAAAATACAATTCATATATTTGTGTATTTGAAGTTACATATATGATGCATTTTATGTCATCAAAAACTATAAGATATAATGTAAATTTTCAAAAGATAGATATAATATATCCCAAACATTGTATATGAAATTATTTTTTAAGGTTATGCTTGTTCAAATTAGAAAAATGTGTCAGAAGTCTTAATAGTCACTATTGTTAACTCAGTGGGTCCCTTCTATAAATTTATCATAAAAGAGGGACGCCTGGGTGGCTCAGTTGGTTAAGCTGCTGCCTTCGGCTCAGATCATGATCCCAGCATCCTGGGATCGAGTCCCACATTGGGCACCTTGCTCGGCAGGGAGCCTGCTTCTCCCTCTCCCTCTGCCTCTGCCTGCCACTCTGTCTGCCTGTGCTCGCTCTCTCTCTCTCTAACAAATAAATAAATAAAATCTTTAAAAAAAATTTATCATAAAAGAAAAAAAAATCTTGTGTGACCAATGAACTATACATAAAGATATACTTTGGAATACTGCCCCTTATAATACAAATTTAAAACAACCTAAATGTCCAACAATAGAACAATGAAGAATGGTCATATAAATTATGGCATACCTAGATGACAGATTCATGCAACAATTAAAAATCATTTTAAAAATATTTTTAATGATGTGGATTATACTATACTTTTGATAGTAAATGGTGGTATATAAAATTTATTCTGGTCAGAAGAACTGAATAGATATTTTTCCAAATAAGGAAATTGGACATGTTTCCAATAAGTCAACCTCTACACAAATGGCCAATAAGTATATGAAAAGGTACTGAACATCACTAATCATCAGGAAAATGGAAATCAAAACCACAAATGAGATGTCACCTCATGCCTGTTGGAAAAGCTATTATCAAAAAGACAAGAGATAATAAGCTTTGGCAAGGATCTAGAGAAAAGGGAACCTTTGTACATTGTTGGTGAGAATGCAAATTAGTGTAACTACTATGGAAAACAGTATAAAGGTTCCTCAAAAACTTAAAAATAGAACTACCATATGATTCAACAATTCAACCTCTGGGTGTATGACTCAAGGAAATGAAATCATTATCTTGAAAAGATATCTGCATCCACGTGTTCACTGCAGCACCATTTACAGTAGCCAAGACATAGAAATGACCTAAGTGTTCACTAATGGATGATTGGATAAAGAAAATGTGGTATAAATACTCAGTTAAGTATTATTCAGCCATAAAAAGAAGGGAATCCTGCCTTGTGCAATAACAACTCTGCCATTTGCCCATTTGAGGGCATTACACTAAGTGATATAAGTTAAACACAGGAAGGCAAATAGTATATGATCTCACTTGTGTGAGGAATCTCAAAAAACTAAACTCAGATTCAGAGAATAGATTGGTGATTGCTAGCAGTGGGGCAGTGGGGGAAATGGGTAAGGGTGGTCAAAAGGTACAAACCTCCAGTTATAAGATGTATTGACTTATAAGTGGGATGATTATAATTAATAATACTGTACTGTAATCTGAAAGTTGCTAAGAGTAAATCTTAGAAGTTCTCTTACAAGAAAAATGATTGTAACTATGTGAAGTGATGGCTGCCAACTAAACTCATTGTGGGAATCATTTTATAAAATTTATATATATCAAATCATTATGTTGCATACCTAAAATGAATACATTGTTACAAGTCAAATATCTCAATAACACAGGAAACACATTTATTCTACTTAAAAAATTGTTTATTGCATCTAAGTCAGAAAAGAATAAAATTATCTCTGAACATGATTTAATCTTATACATAGGAAACCCTGAAGATTCTACAAAAAACAAAACAAACAAACAAAAAAACCTGTTAAAAGTAATAAACAAATTCAGTAAAGTTTCAGGATATGAAATCAACTCAAAAAAGTTCGTTGCATTTCTATACACTAATAATGAAAAATCTGAAAGGGAATTTAAAAAAAATTCCATTCATAATAGCATCAAAAGAATAAACTGCTTAGGAATAGACCTAAGGAACAAGGTGAAAAAAGACATTTACACCAAAAACTACAAAATACTGCTGAAAGAAATTTTAAAAAGAGAAAATGAATGGAGAGATATCCTGTGTTCATGGATTAAAGCACTTAATATTATTAAGATGTCAATACTGTCCAAGGCAATTTATAGATTCAATACAATTTCTGTCAAAATCCCAATGGCATTTTTTCAGAAATAGAAAAAAAATTATTCTAAAATTTATGTGGAATCTCAAGGGACTCCAAATAGCAAAAATAACATTGAAAAAGAAAAACACAGGTGGAGGCCTCACATTTTGTGATTTCAAAACATATTACAAAACTATAGTAATCAAAACAGGGTGTTACTGGCATAAAGACAAATTTACAGACAAGTGGACTATTCCACTTGATGAACCAGTTGATACAAAAGTTGACACAACTTTTTATCAACATGGACAGGACTGGAGGAGATTTTGCTGAGTGAAATAAATCAAGCAGAGAAAGTCAATTATCATATTGCTTCACTTTCTTGTGGAGCATAAGGAATAACATGGGGGACATTAGGGAAAGGAAAAGTGAATTTGGGGAAATCAGAGGGGGAGATGAAGCATGAAAGACTGTGGACTCTGAGAAACAAACTGAGGGTTTTGGGGGGGGAGGATGGGTGAGCCTGGTGGTGGGTATTAAGGAAGGCACATATTGCATGGAGCACCGGGTGTGGTGCATAAACAATGACTCTTGGAACACTGAAAAAATAAAATAAAATAAAAAGAACATAACGATTATTAAAATGCATTAAAAATGTAAAAAAAAAACAAACCCAGAAATAAACCCTCATGTATATGATCAAATAAATGATCTTTGACAAAGATGTCAAGATCATTCAGTGGGATAAAGACAGTCTCTTCAACAAATGCTGCTGGGAAAACTGGATATCCACATTCAAAAGAATGAAGTTGAACCCTTATTTTATACCACATATGGAAATTAATGCAAAATAGATTAAAGGCTTAGACATAATTCCCCACACTATACAACTCTGAGAAAAAAACATAGGGGAAACTTCTTGACATTGGATTTGGCAATGATTTCTTGGATATGACATGAAAATTAGGCAACAAAACCAAATGGATAAATGAGACTACATTAGACTAAAAAACTTATGTGCATCAAAGGGCACATCACTGGAGTGAAAAGGCAACCTATGGAATGGGAGAAATTATTTACAAATCATATACCTGATAAAGGGTTAATATCCAGAATATACAAAGAACTACACTTCAACAACAAAAAACAACCTGGTCAAAAATGGGCAAGGGCTTGAATAGGCATTTTTCTAAAAATGATATACAAAAGACCAACAGCATATGCGAAGGTGTTCAACATCACTAATCATGAAAGAAATGCAAATCAAAACCACAAGGAGGTAACACCTCATGCCCATTAGGATGGCTACTACCAAAAAGACAAAATAAGTGTTGGTGAGGCAGTGGGGAAATCTTGACATCCTTGTGCACTGCTGGTGAGATTATATAATGGTGCAATCATGTGGAAAATAGCATGGTGGTTCCTCAAAATTAAAAATAGAACTACCCTATGCTCCAGCAATTCTACTTCTGGCTATATACTCGAAAGAATTGAAAGGGAAGTCTCAAAGAGATACTTGTACATCCATGTTTATAGCAGGTTTATTCCCAATAGCCAAGAAGTGGAAGCAACCCAAATGTCTTTTAATGGATGAATGGACAAAAAATAGCAATATATACATACAATGGACTATTATTCAGCTTTAAAAAGGAAGTAAATTTTGCAATATGCTACAATATGGGTAACCTTTGAGGTCATTATACTAAGTGAAATAAACCAGTCACAAGGAGAAAATACTGTATGCTTCCTCTTATATGAGGTATCTAAGATATCTAAAGTAGTCAAATTTATAGAAAAAGAAAGTAAAAGGGTGATTACCAGCGCCTAGAGGGAGGGAGAATGGGAGTTGTTATGCAATGGGTATAGAGTTTAAGTATTGCAAGATTATAATGTGAGTATATAATGTGAATACACTACTGAGCTGTACACTTAAGAATGATTATGATGGGGGCGCCTGGATGGCTCAGTGGGTTAAAGCCTCTGCCGTCAGCTCAGGTCATGGTCTCAGGGTCCTGGGATTGGGCGCCACATTGGGCTGTCTGCTCAGCGGGGAGCCTGCTTCCCCTTCTCTCTCTGCCTGCTTCTCTGCCTACTTGTGATCTCTCTCTGTCAAAATAAATAAATAAATAATAATAATAAAAAAAAGAATGATTATGATGAAAAAATAGTTATTTAGGAAAGCCTTTAGCATTGTTCATAGTGATACATATAATAAAAGATTAGATGTAGAAATAGGAGAACATGGAAAGTAGGATAGAAAAAATCTAAATAGAAATACATAAAATGAAGCTAGGAGAGAGTTTTATCCAGAACATGAATGATGTTAAGATTTTGTGCCTTTGTTATAGTTATATAATTTATATATAGTTATATGATTCCTATAATCTACAAAAATAAACATCTGGTATGATCTTAACTGTGAAAAAAAATAAAAATACTTACAAAACCTTAGGAGGAAATATGCCAAAATGGTAACAAAGGTTATTACTAGGTAGTGGTTGTATTGCCCATTTATACTTTTATATATTTTCTGAAATTTTCACAATTGACTTAGAACTTATAAATAGGAGAATGCTATTGTGCCTTTTGAAGACTTTAGTGAAAATTTGTTAAATGTTTCAAAGCGGCAAAAGGAAAAATTGCATATGAGCAGATTTAGTGCCAGGTAAAACCAGCTGTAGAGGAAAAAGGGAAAACTGCCAAGGACAAGGATTGATCTTGGTGTGGTTGAAGGGTTACAGGCCCTGTTCTCTGCATGGAAGTGAAAACATGTGAAGCTCTGGGTCATTTATGGGGACAGGGCAGTGGGGAAATAGCTTCTCTTGGGCCACAGTCTTATCTTATGACTTTCTGCCATGAGTAAGGAAGGGGGTGCAGGAGAAGACCCAAGCAAGGAGGGGGAGACTGTGTTGAGGGTCTAGCATTTTCTCCCAAGGGAAGATATACAGTTACTGTTTGTTTTTCTGTTGTTTCTCCAGAGCCCAACTTTTCTCCCAGGTTGTGAGATTCCATTAATCCAGGCAAATTTTGGTCAAATGGAAAATTACAGAGTTCAATTCATGATTTCGAAAAATTTTAACAGCTTATTGAGATATAATTTATATGCCATAAAATTCACCCATTTAAGTCTACGATGGTTTTTAGAATATATAGAGCTATGCAGTAATCACCACAATCTAATTGTCATCACCTTCCCAAATCATATCTATTAATAGTCACTTACCGTTTTCCTCCAGCTTAGCCCTAAGTAACTACAAATCCACTTTCTGTCTCTACAGATTTGGATCTGATGAACATTTCATATAAATGGAATCATGAAATAAATGGTCTTTTGTGACTGGTTTCTTTCACTAAGTATGTCTTTTGAGGCTTATCTATGTTGTAATACATATCGGTATTTCATTCTTTTTATTCCTGAATAATATTCCATTGTATGGCTATATTATATTATGCTCATCCACTCATCAGTTGGTGGACATTGGGTTGCTTCCACTTTTGGGCTAGATTCTTAAACTGCTAATAATTTTTCCTACATGGAGCCTATTTCTTTAAGATTGCTCTTTATGAAAGTCTTCCTGGGTTTTTATTAATCAAAGACATTAAATGACTGCTATTCAGCATGACCAGATAGCATGAGATGTTTAACTATCAATTGTCCTCTGAGTTGATCAATTATTGTACTAAGCTGATACAGTCTCAGTAAAAAAAAAGAAATTTGACATTTAGTTCACACAGCTTTAAGTCAAATGTCCCATTTCTGTAAGGTTTTTTGATAAAATGAAAATCATGCACAGATTCCTATCATTACCTGGGAGGCCACTGAGGGGCCTGGAGATAGGACCTGAGGTTGAGAGTCCCTGTTTCAAATTACAGAAGAGTGTAACAAGCACTTAGCTTTATTGTTTTCAATTACATAAAGTAACAAGGACTAATTTCCAAAGCATCGACATAAAATGTCCCCAGGGAATTTGGTTTAATGAACAGCTAAAAGTGATCTGCAACGAATGTATTTGCTATCGTATATAAATTGTACTTTTAAGGAGCTATGGGGTTTTCTTCTTAGGGGGTGTGGAATCTGGTTTTGCCTATTCATGTTTTTGGTATACAGAAGGAGACCTTCACCATGTCATCCTGTGCTGTGATCACCAGTGGTCCCCAGAAAAGTGAGCACCAGTCCTCTCCCTACTGTCCTCCCATGCTGCTTACTACCACCCTAGGAGAAGTGCTCATCCCTGTGATCTGATTCCAGCACATGGAAAGGGCTACTTTTTCCAGGGGTGGCACTATCAAAGGACTTTAAAGATACAGCAATTTCAGGTAGAGTTCTTTTTCTCTGATTCCATTTAAGATTTTTTCCCCCTTTTCCAACATTGTGTGCAGCTTTGCTGCCCTGGTCTGAGAAGCAGAAGCAAAGCAAAGGGAATAGAAATACTTGAATGAATTTTTGAAAAAAAGAGTCTCATGTTGAGGAGGATAAGGTAGGTAAAATGCCATGAAATTGAGGCTATCCAGACAGTAACACCCTACTGGATACTCCCCTACAAATACAGTCATTCAGGAGGAGCTCAGGCTCCTTCTATCTTGAAACTCCACCATTGTCAACACATGGACTGGTCATCCCAGAAGGGTGGCCAGGCTTGCAATAATATACATCATTACTTCCCAACTTCCACTGGCTCAGAAATCACATGCCCAGCCTAACTATAAAGGGGCCCAAGAGGAAGTTAAAATGGGCTTGGTAAACACTTGGCAATGTCTCAGTCACACCGGCTCTGGGCTAAGGGATAGATGATATTTTCTTTTGTTCTCTGGAGGTCTGATTCCATTGTCTCCAGAAGAGGTTCCTTTCGCATTGTAGTGGTAAATTCTGAGATTTTGAGTTTGAATTTAGTGATGAATGGGAATTCATCTGGGGTTGGATCCCTGTTTATTCCTGGCTCTCCAAGCTGAAACACTATTTCAGTAGTATCTAATAGTACCCAAATCAAAAGTCAGACATTTTGAAAAAGTAAAATTCAAGCGTTTTGCTGGATCTATCTGATTAAGTGGATTTTGTTTAGTATTATTAAGGTAGGAAGAATCCAATGGTACACCTACTGTAGCATTGGCTTTTTCCTGATTTGCCTCGTGGGAATTTTTTATCATTGAAAAACATTTCATTTTGGTGAGCTGTGTTGCTGGAATTTTCATTTAGCCTATATTTACAAAGGACCACAACTGGACTATAAGGAGGCCATAAAGCCCTGGGTTTAGGAGCACAGGCTCTCAAAAAGACTGCCTTGGTGTTACCTTAGGCTGTTGACTTAATTCTCTGTTCCTCAATTTCCTTATTCAAAGTGGGCCCAAGGATGGTAATACAGTCCCCACCTGGACTAAGGAGGTGGATCTCCTTGCTCAAATTCTACCTCTGTCCTTGGGTCCTTCCTCTCTTGCAGAGGTTGAAAAGCTAAAATTCTGCATTTCTAAAACTCCTTCACAGCTAGGGGTTTGGCTGGGATTTCGGGCTCATCCATTTAGATGGATTTGTTTGAAATTTGGAAGGCAGACATGAGGAGGCCATCCTCTCCTCTCACTTGGCCATTTTACGGCTGGCATGAAAAATGACGGAGGCGTGAGGCTTCATCTGCAGCAGGGCTCCAATATCCTTTTTCCAGCTGCCTGGGTGTCAAAAGCTGTGGCAGTGGTAGCAGCTTTTTGAATTTGGATTCCTGTTCCGGGACAGGATTTGTAAATTTACTAGCTTCAGTAACTGGGAAGGTAATTGCTCTCCTAGTGGGCCAGTTCTATATTTCTCTGGGAATTACTTCTGGAGGACCCATCTAGAACCTACTCCTCCAGCCCATCTAACAATTTTGTAAACACCAGATTATCTGTATTAATCCCACGCTGCTTAAAATATTTAGAGTGGTTCCTCTTTTTTTTTTTTTTTTTTGGGAGTGAATCCTGGTGGAATCAATATCTCATAGGGTTATTATAAGAACAAAATAATAGATGTAAAGCACTGAAGCCCTGTATACATAAGTACTAGATACCTGTGAGTTTTATTATTAGGCAGAGTAATGACCAAGAAGGTGAAATGAACTCTTCCAGGATCCCCAGGTTCCATTTTTGGAGATGAATCTGGCTCTAGCAGTATGTCACCAGCAGCAAATAAAGTGGAGTTTAGTCAGACACAGTTAATTTGCCCACATTCCTTTCACATGCGAATTCAGGAAAAGCTATTTGGCCCTCTGCTGACCCCATTACACCACTAATTGCCATTTCACCTGGTCCGGAAAGGGCATAACCCCCAGCTACTCTTTAGCTCTTGGACTTTATGAGGATGTTGTGGATGGAGATACAAATACATCAGGAGCAGGGGTACTTTATTAAAACTCTCTCTTTTTAAATCAATTTGTTTAGTTTCAGAAGCCAGCTAAAGATAAATAACTGGCTATTCTAAAACAAATGCTAATATGAAAGAAGAAAATGTGGAACAAAACAAAATTACACTTGGTCAGTCTGAAACTTCTTTAAGATTTAAAAGCCTAATTTAACATTCATTATTTCAACCTGAAATTCATTCAGTCCCCCTTCCTTATAAATTACCTTTTTAGTACGTGGTGTGCATGGAAGCCACAAGAATTAGCCGCTTCTGTTCTGCCTTTTATCGAGCCCCTATTTTGAGTGTGAAGCGACCATTAACTTGCCGTGTGTGAGGAATTTACACAACTCAGTATCATTAATGAAAACTGAGTGGCTTCTTTTTAAGATTTTTTTTTTTTTTTTTTAGATTTTATTTATTTAAGAGAGAGAGAGTGAGAACAGGCAGACAGTGTGGCAGGCAGAGGGAGAAGCAGGCTCCCCGCCAAGCAAGGAGCCCGATGTGGGACTCGATCCCAGGACGCTGGGATCATGGCCTGAGCCGAAGACAGCCGCTTAACCAACTGAGCCACCCAGGCGTCCCCTTTTTAAGATTTTTTTAAAAATTTATTTACTTGACAGAGAGAGACAGCACAAGTAAGCAGAGAGGCAGGCAGAGAGAGTGGGGAAAGCAGGCTCCCTGCTGAGCAGAGAGCTTGATGCAGGGCTCGATCCCAATACCCTGAGACCATGACCTGAGTCAAAGGCAGAGGCTTAATCCATTGAGCCACATCCTACTGAGTGGCTTCTTTTTGAGAATGGCAGATATTTGGCATCAATGAGGATGATGATGATAATGATAATTATGATTTCTTGACCAAAGAGAGTTTGTGTAACTAGCTTTTTCTGGAAATTATAATTCATTTTTACATGGACACCCTTGCAGAATGGATAGGCATCATATAGTCAATGAAGAATTACTGGTTGCCACATGGAAGAGAGGAACCAGGTGGACTTCAATGAGATTCTTCCTACAACTTTTATTACCAACTTTGGGTAAGAATTATTCCCAAGTTCCTGCTTCTTCATCAATGAAATAAGAACAGTTTCTCCTCAGATTTACTATGAAGATCAGAGGTCATAATATATATAAAGTGCTCAGCGCAGTACCTTGCACAACAAATCTATTAGCTGCTCTTTTTTTTTTTTAAAGAGTTTATTTATTTGACAGAGAGAGAGCACAGCAGAGGGGAGCAGCTGAGGGAGAAGCAGGCTCCCCACTGAGCAGGTAGCCCAACTCAGAGCTTGATCTCAGGACCCTGGGATCTTGCCCGAGCCGAAGGCAGATGCTTAACCGACTGAGCCATCCAGGCGCCCCCTTATTGAGCTGTTCTATGTGACCAAAGGAAAGCTGCTTTACTTTTCTCACTAAAACTTCTTTGCAGAATATTAGGACAAGTTTGTGTTTAGGCCTAGCACATGTATGTATCTATTATTATGCCTATTATTATTATTCTTTGCCAATAGTCAACTCTTTCTTTGAACTAGAGATATTTGGCCAACATAGTACTCCCCAAATATCTTTTTTGTAACTGCAGTTATTTACCGACGTTAATATGGGTATTTTCCTTCCTAGGCTGAAAAAGGAAAGAAATGCATGACTGTCAACTCAAATAACTTTTGATAGCATTTATGGATATAACCTATATGTTACATATAACATGTTGTAGTTTCTACTAGGTGTTCATTGCTGTCACTTCTTAGTCAACTGGACATTGAAAAAATTACTCCCCCCCATAGAGCCTCCTCTCTTTTCTTTATAATTTTTCAATATCATTTGATTTGATAATTTTATAAACTTCCTTCAATTTCAATCCATTACTAATTTATTGCTAAATCTTACTCCTTTTCTCCTGTCATATTGGCACTGAAGGCTTATCTCTTTAAATTGTTCCTTTTCTTTCCCCTTGACCACCTAGCAAGCCAAAGATATTTTCTCTCTTGTTAAAGCTATTCAAAATTCTTCCATATAAAATATCAAGCCACAAACTTATAATTTCCCATCTCAATTAATGTAAACTTCTGTTGGTCTTACTTATAAATCACTTCTGTTCACCAAAAATCATTTTTCATCTTTGTTCTTATAAGAACATACCTTTACTGACCTCCTTTTTTGTAAACTCCATTCCTTTCTCAAGGTCTTCATTACCTTATGAATCTAGTTCATCCTTCATACATATCTCTTGCAGTCTGTTTTGGCTAATCTTTCAAGTTTTAAGGTGCAAAGCAAGCCAAATCTGAGAGGACTTCAGTCTCTGTGTGGCTTTCCTCTTGAAATCATTTCTCCTCCATCATTTCAGAAACTAGCACTTAAGCATTCACATATTGACTAAACTGGAGGCTTGGAAGCCAGTCAGTGTGTTCTGTTCTGCTCACCTGTGTACCCTCAGCACTTAGCGTAGCACAAAGATGCCTCTTCACTTTCCTGGATAACCAGCACTTTCCATGTGCCTGACAACCTGCCAGGCTCTGGGGACATAAAGAGGAAGTAGGAGCTGCCTAGGGCTTTGATGAACTCATGATCCAACGTCAAGCAGGGTGAGAAGGACAGCTTATGATTCATTGCGATGAGTGCTATGACAGAAGCATGGACAAAGTCCTGGGGACACACAGAGAAAAAAATCTGCCTGGGGAGAGTCAGTCAAGTTTCAGGAAGAAGGTGCCATTGGAACATGGCCTTGAAGGACTTTCTGCCAGAAGGAAAAATCTAACCAGGATAGTTCCACAGACAAGCTGTTGAAGCAAGGTAGAAAACAACAGTCTACTAAGAGCAAACATTCTGGGCTCTAGTCCTGTCTTTGCTATTTTATAGTCAAGATTTTGGATATATGACTTATTCGTGTTCCAATTTCCCATCTTTTAAACGAGAATGACAGTAACAGCATCCCAATCAAAACTTCTGTGAGGAGGAGGGCACCTGGGTGGCTCAGTGGGTTAAATGCCTGGCTCTTGATTTTGGTTCAGGTCATGAACTCAGGGTAATGAGATTGATCTCCACATGGGGCTCTGTACTCAGAGCAAAGACTGCTTGAGATTCTCTCCCTCTCCCTCTGCCCCTCCCCCTGCACTCACACCCTCTCTCTAAAATAAAAAAATAAATAAATCTTAAAAAACATCAGCAACTTCTGTGCAAACTCACTTATAAATTTTAAAACACGATATGAAAGTAGCTTAATCTTAATATATGCTATCCATATGCCATGAAAGTTTATATTCCCTACTTGAAAGCCAATAGATAACATTTATGATTATAAATGATTTTAATAATATATATTATTATAATAGTATATAGATTATACAAGATATAGTTTTATTTAATTATATATGATATGTAAAATTATATATAATATAATGTAATTATATCTAAATTTTAAAATATTATGATTTAAAATGTCATAAATCATAAAATATGATTTAAAATATCATATAAAATATCATACAATATGATTTAAGATATCAATTTAAAATATCAATCCCTAGGGAGAGAAAAATACATTATTTAGAATTATGGATGCATAATACCAAAGGAAATATCTGAAAGTATATGCCTCTTGGAAAGGGCTTGGTGAAGAAGTGTGTAGCAGATTAATTGTTAGGTACTACTTGGCTTTTGAAACATTTGATTTAAAAAAATAAGGTACACTAAAATTAAAAAGTTGGAATGGAGAAACACAAAGAAGGAAGCTTATTGGTGAACTTGTACCCTCCATGCCCTCAGGCCCCAAACCAGAGCAGAGGCCCCACCCCTTAGTACCTGACCTTATACCCAGATTCATTCCCATCCTGACTTTACTGAGATGTTACTAAGGTTCTAGACTGATGTTTTTTAATGGAGGCCAACCCATGCCCTCAGAGGGTATTCTGGTCTTTTGTGGAGTCATCATTAGTTGTCACAATGACCAGAAGTTGGGAGATGGGTGAGACAGGTCTGGAGGAATTTACTGGCATTTCCTGGGCAGAGACCCGGGATGCTGGACATCCTACAATGTGTGAACAGTCCCATACAGCGTAGCATCGTCCTACATCTCTCACAACCTTCTCGTGTCCCCACTGGACATTCATGTCCCCACTGCTCATGAGCGCTCACAAGTTTCTGTGTGTGTGTGTTTGTGTGTGTGTGTGTGTGTGTTTAAGAGAGGTGGGTGGTGGTGTGTAGGCGCAAAAGGAGAGCAAGAATCCTAAGCAGGCTCCACACCCAGCACAGAGCCCCACATGGGGCTCAGTCTCACAACCCTAAGATCATGACCCGAGCCTAAATCAAGAGTCGGAGGCTTAACTGACTGAGACACCCAGACACCCCATGCACTGAATATTCTGAATGCTTTTTGCAGTTTTTATTTATTTATTTATTTATTTATTTATTTATTTATTTATTTTTAAAATCTGACAGAGATCACAAGTAGGCAGAGAGACAGGCAGAGAGAGAGGAAGGGAAGCAGGCTCTCTGTGGAGCAGAAAGCCCGATGCAGGGCTTGAGCCCAGGACCCTGGAATCATGACCTGAGCCGAAGGCAGAGGCTTTAACCCACTGAGCCACCCAGGCGCCCCTTTTTGCACAGTTTTAAACATTGTGCTTAGATTGGAGCTTTCACATGTGTTGTGCACATTTCAGAAAACCACATCACCAACTGCAATGCCACTGGAGTATTTGACTCTCCAGGGCAACTGCAGCTGTTGCTGCCTGGTGATTCCACGCATACTATAAACATGTTTAAGCCCGGTTGCAAGGTTTCCAGTAAAAGGGAAGTATGTTGCTCATTCACTGAATATGTGTTATTTTTCTTATATCTAAACTTATTTTGTGCATCTATCTACTCTATTATATCTTATGTCATGATCATTTACAAATGGAAATAGTTTATTACAAATTTATTTTAAATTCTTCTGCCCTGTGCAGTGAGAGCAAGATTTGCGATTTTTTAGAAAAGATTTTTATTTATTTATATGCCAGAGAAAGTGAGAGAGCAGGAGCAGGGGGAGCAGCAGGCAGAGGGAGAAGCAGGCTCCCTGCTGAGCAAGGAGCCTGAAGTGGGACTTGATCCTAGGACCCTGGGGTCATGACCTGAGCTGAAGGAAGACACTTAACCAACTGAGCAACCCAAGCACCCCAGTATATTGAGTTTTTAAAATTATGCCTACAGGTATATCATCTGTGAGCATTAGTTCGGTATGATAAAGGGGATGTTAACAAATATTTATTATGCAAAGTAGGTGATCTGATCTGGTCTAGTACAACTGTTCTGAGAAGGCCCGGAAGTTCTTTGTATTTGACATGAGTCCCTTCTGTCACTGCTTAATGACACTTTCCAGTGTCAGTCATTTCTCCCTCCCTTTGGGGAGGGAAAAGAGCTACTCAGAACCACCTTAAAACTGTCCTTCTTTTTTTCATGCCTAAAGTGGAAATGATGTAATATCTTATGCTCACTGGGTTTGGCATTACAAAACTTTTTCTTGATACAAATTTGCATGGCTCATAGTTCAAAATCCATGTTCTCGTGCAATCAGCCAAAAGATGGCAGCAGCTTTTCTTCAGCCTTTTCACGGCAGCCTTTCTTGAGTGGCCCCACTGGCCATAGGACTGGTCTCATTTCGTGTTCCGTGGGGCCTCCCATGTCTCCGCCCCCAGCGCTGGGGCCTGCTGCACTCTGCATTCTGGCCTTCCTACTGCTAATTCACCAAGCTAATTAGGCTAGTTAAGGGTCCATAAAGGCAGAAATCTGTTGGAGTTTAGTCTCATTCATTTCTTTTAGAAAAACTTGCAAGGAAGCTCCTGTCAGCTTTTGGAACGGGAACAGAATCTCAAAGGCTTGGCATGAGAAACAGTTGAAGGTGCCAACCTTCCAGGCCAAAGATTCTAGTCACAAAGAGTCCCAATTCAACTTTTTCCCTTGAGGCAAACTTCAAAGTATGCAGAATCAAAAAACTCATATAATGAAAATAAACCAAGGAATAACACACTTAGCTAAGACTTGCTGGAAACACATTTCTCCCACTGCACCTCAATTCTCTCTGCCTCTAGAACAGCCTCATGGTACTTAATTACTTATAAGGAGAACAAAGCCAGGTTTCTGATGTTCACTCACTTTATTCTTCCTGTGCCTGAAAAGTTTCTTTGCTTGTGTTAAAAAATTGTATTAAACAAAGTTATATAGCTTACTATGTGCCAGGTACTATCCCAAGCCTTTAAAAATATTAATTTGCTTCATCTTCATAATATTCCTACATTGTAGGCATTTTGATTATTTTGTTTTACAGTTAAGACAACATGTAAACACCATTTTCTGTTTTTTCTTTCTTCATTTTGTTTCTCTTTTTCCTACCTAAGTTTTCAGGACCGTGCATAAGTACATTTTAGAATAAAATTTTTTTAATGATTGGAAAAATCGGAAAATGATCATAGAGATCAGGGCAAAGCATAATCTCAAGACACATTGTTTGGAGTTGTGGGATTTATGTTTTAGATGAAATATAAGCCACTTAAGGAATGCCATAGAGGGGTACAAACTAAAACCTCTCAAGAGGTTCGTTTGGCCATTAGGCTCCAGTTAGCAGAATAAAGCAGCACCAGAAGTTTAATCTCTCAGATCTCTCTTGTTTTTATGTACTCATGGCATTGCCTAATTTTTCCCCCACTAGTGAATTGCTTACCTCCAGGCTTTTTGGGGTGGCAAGAGAAGAATAGCATCCTCACAACCTGTGTAAGGGCATTGTTCACACATCAATGCACATATTCAAAGGGCAAATGCCCAACTTTGGTGACTACTATAGAGAGTCATTCACACTTTTTGCTTGCACCTATATCATACCATTTGTCTGGAAGCTTTTGTAACAATTTGATTAAAATTTAACGCATATTCAGCTAGTTGATTTACAAAATTACCCAAGTGCTTGCCGAGTCTTGGAATTTGTGGTTTGTTAAAATTAGACCTTTCTTATTGGAGCATTTTGAATTCTGCAAAAGAAGAATATATAGGAGCTTCACTTGTTAGATAGATATTTCCTCATATAATTTCTTTAGGGTATTGAAATTTTTGCCATTCCTATTTTTGAGTTCTGAAGTGCATGTCATTTAGATGTGGATTATTGTCAATTATCAATTAGTGGAGAGAGGTGTGGGACTGCTCTCTCTTTTTAAAGCATTTTTTCCATGCCACTGAAATTTTACAGCAGGCTTCCTATTAACTAGAATGGTCAGAGAATGTGGAGGTCTTGCTGATTGGATAAGGGAAAGTTTATGAGAAAGCCCATTCTGTTAGAACTCTTGGATTCCTTTATAAAATTAATTAGTCCACTTAATGGCCTTAGAAAACAAAGTGGGTAGTATTACACATCACTGAATCTTTCTTTTGGGGCAGTGTCTTGCTGTGCCTCAGGGTGTTTATTCTGAAGGTCCATTATTATTATTTCACATTTCTGCAGTTAGAGAACGAGGACACAGGACGCAATCTACATTGCTCCCTGGACTTACATACTCTGGAATTCTTTTCACTTGTATTCCTGATGGAGAGTTGTTTCCTTATCAACAAGATGCAGTAGCTCTGGCATGGCCTGCCAGGGTTTAAATTCCAGTTCTGGCATTTCCTCACTGTATGATCTTGGGCAAATTAGTTATCTGTTCCTAGGTTTCCTTATCTGTAAAATCAGCCAAATTGTAGGTCCTATTGCCATTCATTCATGCTTAGGTTATGAATATTAAATATTTGCACAAAAGTACTAAGGAGAATGTCTGAGCTTGGTGTTGGCCAAGCTACAAAGTCTAAGGGTATGATCCCCAAGACTGTCCTCACTTCTGAGACCAACTGCAATTTCAAGGAGTTCTCCAAACCACTCCAGGGTTGATAATGTGATAAAACTGGACGGATTCAAAGAACTCACTAAAAGTGTGTTACACTCACGGTTATGATTTATTAAGGGAAAGTGTCTAAATTAGAAAAGGCTATAGGAAAAGCTAGATAGGGTGGAGGCAAAGGCAAAGCTTCCATTTTCCTCATGATGTGTTACCTTTTTGGTACTGATGTGTGATAATACTCATGGAATACTGCCAAGCTGGGATGTTCACCAGAGCTTTGGTGTCCAGTTTTTATTGGGGCTTTATTACAGAAGGATGATTGATTGATTGCCCATCAGTCTCCAGTCTTCCACCTCAGCCCTCCAACCCCAGTTTGGGCTGATACCCACGGCCCATGGGGCCCACCAGGAATATTCACTTGGGATATTCCGAGGGTTTATAGGTTACTTTTCAGGAGCAATATTAGGTCAGGCCAAATTTTTTTACCTTACAATGTGTCACAGAGTAAGCACTTTCCTAATGTGTATGAGTATCATTGATTATCATTATTAATTGTTCTCTTTCTCCTATAAAAAGATCAAAGAAAAAAAAACACTTCTTTTTCCTACTTCTTTTCCAACTTTTTATTATGAAAATATGCAAGCATACAGAAAAAAATTACAAGGAGTTCCTGTATACCAACCACTAGATCTAATAATTAACATTTTGTTATACTTGTTGTATCTATGTAGATGGATATATGTATACATACATATGCATGCATCTGAATTATTTGAAAATGCCATTATCACAACCCTTCATCCATAAAACAGTTCAGCATGTATTTCCTAAGAATAACTATAATACCATTTTATACCTTAAAAAACTAATAATAATTCTGTAAAATGCAATATCCAGACTATATCTAATTCTAATGGGGGTAATTGAGGGACCCAGTTAATTGCCAGACTCCTTTTCCTTAGACACTGTGCTCATCCTGTCTCTTCTCTGTGGAAGAATCCAGAGTGGCTCCATGTTTCTTGCTTAATCAGGTCCAAACATTGGTGACTGCCATTAAGTGTTTCCATGACGGTGTAGATTTCACATTCCTAGCCTACACTATCACATTCCCCCATACATTTACATCATATTTCCTGAGTTGTTACTGTGTGCTAGGCACAGTGCTGAGTGATTTATGTTCCTAGTCTCAGTTCTCTCTGCTTCCCACCATCAACCCTCTTCTCCAGTCATCATGTGTCCTTGTCTTTTGTGCATGTTGATGACTGGGAGAAGGAGGCAACCTGTCACCCAGGCCTTCAGAGATCCCCTGGTTCAACAGTCTTCAGATTGTGTTCCAGGGGCTCAGTCAATGAACATTAGGAGCTGCCCCAAGGGATGGAGTGATGGTCAAGAGGGTAAGTCAGACACCCCCTGGAGTTTCCCCCACCATTATCAATGGCGAATTAATTTATTCAGGTATCTAAAACATAGTTTGGAAGATAAACCTCTTCCAGATATATTTGACGCTAGCCTTTGTAAAGGCTGTTCCCTTGTCTGACAGGTCCTTCTGTTCCTCTCTGACTCATTCAGGCCTCCTTAAGAAATCAAGAGCCTCTACACTCTCCCCACCATTGAACTTTCCCACAGCCACTCAAAATAGTTCCGAACTGTACACATTTAACACTTACTATTGTAGAGTATTTTTCCTCTTTTATGTGCCATAGTTTTGCCTTCCTTTTTGGTCAGTAGTACTTTGAAAGTGGAAAGAACAGTTTGGACTTTTAATTTAGTTCACCTAAACATTTCAGTAAACATTCATTAAGTAATTACTATGTACCAAACTCCAGTTAGGTGCTTTGGAGAATAAGGACGAAAAATTCCCCGCCTCCAGATGCTCAAATTCTACTTGAGGAAACAGACCAGGAAACATCATTTTACAGTACCAGACAAATAAAATAAGTACAAAATATAGGTCAGGAAAGGTGCTATGAGAATGCAAAGGAAAAGCAACTCATTGTGACAGAAAAGGTTAGTAAAGTTTCCTTTTGTTGCTATCCACCATGGGGCGCATTGTAGACATTCAATAGTTGTTGATTAATGGAGTATTTTATTGAAGGTCAGTTTTGAAGAATCAGTATTCAACTTCTTATTTAAAAAAAAAAAATCTGGAAATGCTTATAGCCAAGGCCTGTTTTATCTCTAAGAGCAAAGCCAAAATTTACATCACTTTTTGAGTTTGTTAGTACTTCTGTAGCAAAGTGGTCAGAACACTGTAGCTGCCTAATAGTCACTAGGTCAGTGCAGCTCCTGGTACTTTGTACATGCTCAGTAAACCAGTTTTTAAGAGTATGATTCATTGCCGACTTCTTTTTAAAATTTTCTTTAGTTTTTTTAGAGAGGGAGAGACGGGGTGTGGGAGAGAATCTTAAGGAGGCTCCATGTTCAGTGCAGAGCCTAACTTGGGGTTCGATCTCATGAACCTGTGATCATGATGTGAACCGAAATCAAGAGTCGGACACTTAACTGACTGAGCCACCAGGTGGCCCACTCATTACCAATTTCTTAAGTTGAATTCCATCACAAAAAGTAAATGTGTGTTGTTTAAATCCTTGTGTTCTGATTTGGAGCCTACTAGTAAAAGACCTCAAAAACTGTGCAGAAAAAAAAAAAAGCAATTGTTTTAGAATTCAAAGGAGACGGTTCTAAGAGGAAAGCTACACCAGGTGCCCACAAAGGTCAATCCAGTTCTGTGATTCCCAACTCTGACACCATTCTCTTCGCATCCTCCATTCTTTCAAAAATCTGTTTCACCTGTCGAGTCCTTCAAAGCCTACCAGTGATTCAAGTGACTAGAATCTTTTAATCAAAAAGACATCAGTGGAAGAGCCTTGAGAAGTACTCAGGACCAATTATTTCCTGGAAGAGCAACTAAACATTTATTATACCAAGCCCAAATTGTCATTTTTCACAGGCATGTTATAGCAATCAGGTGAATTAATACTTTAAAAATGCTATTCAGTAAGTTAGCTTAGTTTCTTGTGGGTTCCTTTGTGGCTAACATCTTTCTCAAAATGAAGTCCATTAGAGGGACTACATGAAAAGTTTACCATGAAAAGATTAGAAATCTGTAATGGCTCTTATAAATACACATTTATTTGTGTTACTAAGTAATTAAATTGGTTTCCTCACTAGAGTCTAAGCTCCTTAAGAGTAGGGACACTGACCTTCTCACCACTGAACCCCTAATGCCTAGCAAAATGCCCATCATTTAGATGTTCAATATAATTTTGATGAATGGATAAATCTGGAAGACAGTACTTGTTGCAGTCCTGAAGTGCTCTTTGCCCTGTAAACATAATTATTAGAGATCAGGATGAACTCACTAATGAAGCCTCCAAAAGGGGGGAAAACTGAGAAAAAGTATAGGTTGAACCATAAGAAACCACTGTTTTGGAAGGTCTGTAGGAGAAGAGAAGATAGGCATTTCATATAGTTCAACCCAACATCATCGTTTTGAAAATTTTCTGCTTCTATTTCTCAATCATATGAATTTATGAGACTAATTTAAATGCATTACATTTTTAGAAAAGGTCTATATCCTATGACCATAATCTAAGAGGGGTGTGTGAGAGAGACCAGGTGTTTCTGAGGCAATATAACTGCCATTTTCAGATGTTTGAGGGACTGCTGGGAGAAGAATCAGTTCTATGTATTTGCAGGCCCAGTGAAAGGTAGATCTTGGCTCAACAATAAGAAAGTACTTTCTAAGCCTCAGAGCTGTTTGAGGGAACTCCTTTATGACCAGATATAAGTTTGAGGAACTCTTTGCTTGTCCTGTTATAAAGGGGAATCCAAGCCACATCAGAGAGCAACTAGATAGATGACCTCAGGGATTCTATCTTCAGAGTTGATGATTTAGCTTCAAGGAACTCAACAAGACCCATTAAGCTAGGTCCAGGTGTATTTATCTCTAAATAAATATCCCTTGTTTAATTGTTAAGTGCTTTGTGATCTAGAAATAAAGGCATTACATATTGTGGTGTATTTTTCTAGGAAAGTGAAGCTGGGTCTAAAAGCATGTGAGTACACAGCTTAAATAGGTATTGTTATAAGAATACCACAACCAACAGAAAAATGTTCTTAAACTTATAGCAGTAGTGTTTTAAAAGGCTTTAGCTTAAATACCAACTAAATGAAGTAAAGATGGTTTAATTTTTTAAAATTTCATTTTATTTTTTCAGTGTTCCAAGATTCACTGTTTATGCATCACACCCAGGGCTCCATGCAATATGTGTCCTCCTTAATACCCACCACCAGGTTCACCCATCACCCCACCCCCTCCCCTCCAAAATCCTCAGTTTCTCAGAGTTCACAGTCTCTCATGCTTCATCTCCCCCTTTGATTTCCCCCAATTCACTTTTCCTTTCCTTCTCCTAATATCCTCCCTGTTATTCCTTATGCTCCACAAGTAAATAACCATATGATAACAGACTTTCTCTGCTTATTTCACTCAGCATAATCTCCTCCACTCCTGTCCACATTGATACGAAAGTTGGGTATTCATCCTTTCTGATGGAGGGATAATATTCCTTTGTATATATGGGCCATATCTTCTTTATCCATTCATCTGTTGAAGAGCATCTTGGTTCTTTCCACAGTTTGGTGATTGTGGCCATTGCTGCTAGAATATTGGAGCACATATGGCCCTTCTTTTCACTACATCTGTATCTTTGAGGTAAATACCCAGTAGTGCAATTGCAGGGTTATAGGGTAGCTCTATTTTTAATTTCTTAAGGAATCTCCACACTGTTTTCCAAAGTGGCTGCACCAAATTGCATTCCCATCAACAGTGTAAGAGGGTTCCCCTTCACATCCTCTCTAACACTTGCTGTTTACTGTCTTGTTAATTTTGGCCATTCTAACTGGTGTAAGGTGGTATCTCAATGTGGTTTTGATTTGAATCTCCCTGAGCTAATGATGATGAACATTTTTTCATGTGTCTGTTAGCCATTTGTATGTCTTCTTTAGAAGTGTCTGTTCATGTCATCCACCCATTTTTTGACGTGATTATGTTTTTTGAGTGTTGAGTTTGAGGAGTTCTTTATAGATCTTGGATATCAGCCCTTTATCCATAGTGTCATTTGCGAATACCTTCTCCCATTCCATGGGTTGCCTCTTTGTTTTGTTAACTGTTTCCTTTGCTGTGCAGAAGCTTTTTATCTTGGTGAAGTCCCAAAAGTTCATTCTCACTTTTGTTTCCTTTGCTTTTTGTTTCCTTAAGATGTTTTTTTTTTTTTTTAAGATTTTATTTATTTATGTCAGAGAGAGAGCAGGAGCAAGCACAGGCAGAGAGGCAGGCAGGGGGAGAGGGAGAAGCAGGTTCCCTGCTGAGCAAGGAGCCCGATGCGGGACTCGATCCCAGGACGCTGGGATCATGACCTGAGCCGAAGGCAGCCGCTCAACCAACTGAGCCTATATTAATTCCAAGGAAGACTGGCCAGAATTGTTTTGCATATTTGAGTTACACCATCCAATTAGCTTAAGTTGGAGATGGATATAGCAATGGTAACAGCCCTGAATTTGGTTCTTCCCTGTCTCTGGAAGACCACATCCATTGGACCTCTACTAGGTGTCACAAAGGAGAATGAGACAATGATTCCTTCCTTCAAGGACCTAACATCTCATCTGCTCCATGTTTTGACCTGGAATATAATAGTTCCTGAGCACTTACTTTGTACCATTAACATTTATAATACCCTAGACAGTAGGTACTATTTTTATTTCTACTTATAGATGGGAACTCTAAGATCTACAGAGTACAGAGAGACTGTATAATCTGTCCATGGACACACAGCCAGTAAGTACCAAAGAGGTTTTGAACCCAGGCAGTCTGGTGTCAGAGTTCGTAAGTTTAACCATTCCACTATATTGGCTTCTAAGTGGAACACAATTCTTCCTTTTGCACTGTTCAAAGGGGGCTGACTGATGGCTGACTGCCTAAAATGAACATACATGATATGCACTCATCAAAGCCTACTCAGTTCATGTATATTCTTCCAATTCCAGTTCAGTTGGCATCTATGGAAAACCTACTGTGTTTTGGGCACTGCACTAAGTGATTTCATAGTGACTATCTCATTTGAGCCTAACAGCTTTGTCAAACAGATATTAATTCTATTTTGAGGATGAGAAATTGAGAGGCAGAAGTTAAATGACCTATTGGGTTTCACACAATTAGCGAGAGATAGTGCTGAGATTTAAAACCAGACCTCCTGATTCTAAGTCCTGTGCTTACAACAGCCTTGCAAACATCATATTTAAAGTGTACATATCTGTGGTTTTTAGTATATTCACAAGGTTGTGCAACCATTACCATTACTATTCCAGAAAAGTCATCCCTCCAAAAAAGAAACTCTGTACCTAGTAGCAGCTATTCCCTACTCTCCCCTCTCTCCAGTGCCTGGTAACCATGTATCTACTTATCTACTTTCTACCACTATGAATTTGCCCATTTTGGACATTTCATATATATGACATCATATAATCAGTGGTTTTGGGTGACTGCCTTCTTTCACTTGGCATGGTGTTTTCAAGGCTCACCCATGTGGTAGCATATCAGCATTCCAGTCTTTTCCTTCACCGAATAATTTTCCATTGTGTGGATATACTTACTATATTTTTTTTATGCCCTCATCAGTTAATGGACATCAGGATTGTTTCCAGTTTTGGGCTGTTATAAATAATACTGCTTTACACATTCACATATGAGCTTTTGCGTGAACTTTTGTTCTCAGATCTTTAGGGTACATACCTAGGAGTGGAATTGCTGGGTCATACAGTAACTCTCTAACATTTTGAAGAGCTTCCAAACTGTTTTTTGTAGAGGTTGCATTATTTTATTTACATCCCCACCAGCAATGAAAAAGGGCTCTAATTTCTTCACTTTCTCTCCAACACTTGCTATTTTTCATTTCTTAAAGTCATCCCAATGCATGTAAACTGGTGTCTTGTAATGGCTTGGTTCACATTTTCCTAAGTACTAACTGTTGAGCATCCTTTCACTTATATATTGGCTCTTGATGTACATTTTTGGAAAAACAGCTTTCAAATCCTTTGCCCATCTTAAAATTATTTTAAAACAGTGTTTATTTTTGAATCATTAAGAGTTCCTTACATATTCTAGATATGAGATCCTTACCAGATATGATTTGCAAATACAAATATTTTCTCCCATTCTGTGTTTTTTTTCTTTCTTGAAATTTTTGTGATACTTGGTTGCTTGTACTTTTGGTGTCATACCTGATAAACCATTGTTTCATTCAAAGTCATGAAGTTTATATATAAATATCATTTTAAAACTTGGATTTCAAAGATTTTCTCTTTTCCTATTAAAGGAGAGATAATCACAAAGTTCCCTTTGCAGTTTTAAATGAGCCTGAGCTCTATTTGGGATTAGAAAATTGGGTTCATTTTAACTCGTATTATTTTAATACAGAATTCACAAATTTTCTCCCAAATTAATTTATGTAAAGTCCTTACCACAGGGCATTAAATAAATCATAATTATTTATTATCTTAATCATTAAAGTTATTCTGGGAGATTTAAATCAATGTTGGGAATAAAATAATAAACAGAAAATAGTCCTAAAAACTTGGAACTCATGATTAAATGAAAAGCATTCAGGGGGTGCCTGGGTGGCTCAGTGGGTGAAAGCCTCTGCCTTCAGCTTGGGTTGTGGTCCTGGGGCCCTGGGATCGAGCCCCGAGTCGGGCTCTCTGCTCAGCGGGGAGCCTGCTTCCCCCTCTCTCTCTGCCTGCCTCTCTGCCTACTTGTGATCTCTCTCTGTCAAGTAAATAAATAAAAATCTAAAAAAAAAAAAAAAGAAAAGCATTCAGAAGACACGTTAGCACATGTGATAGCTAAAAGTTGAGATGACTTCCCTATGCCTGCTAGGATTGGCAAAAGGGTAGCACTTGTACCTTGAGCCAAGAGTCCTCTAAAATTTGGGGACAGGAAAAAAAAGCCTTTGTTTCATAACTTTGTTTCAAATTCCTTAATTACGTAAATGTACATTAAGATTTTATGGGGCAATTCACCTATTGTTGGACCAATGGATCTTGCCTTTCAGATTATCTTTTCACATAACTTAAAAATGGTAATTTCAGGGCCACTTGTCTCTGAGCTCACTCTTATTCTACCACAATCCATGGGGCCAACTCCAGGGAGAATATTAGGACTAGCACATAATACCGTAGAAGCAGTGCATTACTTAACTAGAGGGGATGCCAATAACTCAGAGTCATTGTAGATTTCATAGGGTTATGACTTTCCACCAGATTAGCAGTGTTTTGGAGAAGGAGACCACTTTCTAACATGTATAAATTCACTGCTGGGGTAAGCTATGTGGGAGTCATGGGTATCACCAAAATTTCCACTGTTTGCCAGCAGTGTATCTATCCATCAGATCAAATTTTGTGAAACCAAACTGGGGCTCTTATGTTATTTTGGTAGTTGTTTGCCCTACAGTATTCCCTCACTTTGTTAATATGGTAACAATAATACCCCAAAACTTTATTTTTTAATAATTCCCTCACTTTGTTAATATGGTAACGATAATACCCCAAAACTTTATTTTTTGAACTCATGACCCTGAGCTCAAGAGCTTAACTGACTGAGCCACCCACGTGTCCAATACCCATAAACTTCAATAGACACATACCAATGACCTAAGAATCCCTGATCTTTGCATATTTGAGTAAAAGTAATAGCGTCAATGGTCATAGTGAATAATGCTATGTTTTCACGAATGATTAAAACTCACTGATCCCTGACAGAAAGGCAGGAAAACCTCATATTTCACAGAAGAAATCCAAATGATCATTTAAATATATGAAAAGTTCAGTTTTACTAGTAACAAATCTAAAATTAAAGCAGTGAGGCATTATTTTTCATTTACTAGGCTGACCAAAATGAGAGTGCTGGCAGAGGTAAGAAAAGATGGCATTTATATGCTGTTGATGGAAATGGATGGGTGCAATTTTTTGGCAATAGTCAAAATGTCAAATGTACATTCCCTTTGATCCAGACATTCCACTTCCAGGAAATTATTTAGTTGAGTAGAAATATCTAAGTAGGCAACTATAACTATAGTA
>ML102100.1:105413-150999 GCA_003697995.1 Taxidea taxus jeffersonii | reverse complement strand
GGGGGGGGGGGGCGGCTTGCTCAACGAATTGAAGGTTTGTGGCAACCCTGTTTTAAGCAAATCTATTGGTACCATGTTTCCAATAGTAATTGCTCATTTTGTGTCTCTGTCACATTCTGGTAATTTTTACAATATTTCTAACTTTTTAAAAAAATAATTCATTTGAGAAAGAGAAAGGTGTGTGAAAGAGAGCACAAGAGAAAGAACAAGCCAGGGGGAGGGGCAGAGGGGGATTGAGAAGCAGATTCCCACTGGGCTGGAAGCCTCATGAGGGCTCAATTCCAGGACTCTGGGATCATGACCTGAGTCAAAAGCAGAAGCTTAACCATCTGAGCCACCCAGGCACCCCAATATTTCCAACTCTTAAATTATCAGTATATTTATTATTGTAAGTTACAACCAGTGATTATGATCTGAATGCTCAGTAATGGTTAGCATTTTTTTAGCAATAAAGTATTTTAAATTAAGACATAATACTATTACACATTTAATAGACTATGGTATAGTATAAATATAACTTTTCTAGAATTCTAAATAATCTCCTTGAAGTTTACTAAAATATAAGAACACAGAGACAACTAAATGAAATTAGAAAAGCGATGCATGAACACAATGTGAAGTTTAATAAAGAAATGGAAATCATCAAAAAAATTCTAGAGCAAAAAAATAAAATGACTAAACTGAAGAATTTAATAGAGAACTTTAAAAGTAGTCTTCACCATGCACAAGAAATAATCAGCAACCTAGAAGACAGGGCACTTGAAATTAATTTGAAATTAGTGAAACAAAACAAAACAAAAACAAAAACAAATGAAGAAAGCCTTCTATTGTTAAGAAACCCAAGCAGAAGAAGCCATATCTACATTGTGGAAAATCCAGAAGAAGAAGAAAAGAGAAAGACACTGAAGATATAGTTAAAGCAATAATGTCTGAAAAGTCCCAAACCAGGAAAGAGAAATGGGCATCCAGAGACATGAGGCCCAAAAGACCCCATATATTAAACTAAAATAGGGCTGCATCAAAACACATTATAATCAAGTTGTTAAAGGTCAAAACCAAAGAATTTTTTTAAAGATTTTATTCATTTATTTGACAGAGAGAGAAATCACAAGTAGGCAGAGGGGCGGGGAAGAAGGCTCAACATGCGGCTCCATCCCAGGACCTTAAGATCATGACCTGAGCAGAAGGCAGAGGTTTAAACCACTGAGCCACGCAGGTGCCCCAAAACCAAAGAATTTTAAAAGCAGCAAGAGAAAAAGATGTCACATACAAAGGACCCTAAATGAAACTATAGGCAGATTAATTAACAGAACTTGTAAGATGAGGAGGGAATCGAATGATATATTGAAAGAAAGAAAAAAAAAAACTTTCAATTAAGAATTCTGTATCTAGCAAAGCTGTCCTTCAGAAATGACAGAGATAAAGACTTTCCCAAACAAAAAGTGACAGATTTTGGGGCACCTGAGTGGCTCAGTAAATAAATAAATCTTTAAAAAAAAAAAAAAGTGACAGATTTCATCACCACTATACTTGCCTTACAAGATATGCTAGAGGGAGATTTTTCATGGAATGAAAGCATACTAATTAACATTACAAAAACATAAGAGGTAACATAAAACTCACTGCTAATGACAAATATAAAGTCAAAGTTGATTCTATGATCTGATAAAGGTGGTACATAATTCATTTACAACTGTAGTTTAAAAAGTTAAAAAAAAACAGATATAGTAAAATATACCCATAACCAGAATAATCTGTTATTGGATGTACAATATAAAAATATGTAAACTGTAACATCAATAACCTAAAATGTGAGGAGAGAAGCAAAATTTTAAAAATTAAGTTCTTATGAGTTTAAGAAAGGTGTTATATTTTTAAGATATTTTGTATAAACCTCATGGTAGCCACAATGGAAAAATTTATAATAACTACACAAAGAACATGGTAAAAAAGTCAAAGCATATAGATGTGAAAAGACATTAAAGCAAAGACATACACAAAGAATAAAAAAGAACAATAAATTTAGAGAAGAATAAACAAAAGAATACAAAAAGAGAATAATAAACAAAAGGGCAATAGTAAACCCTTATCAATAATTACTTTATGTAAAAATATCAAATTCCCCATTTAAAAGACACAGAATGACCAAATTAAAAAAAAAAAAAAGACAAGATTCAATGATATGCTGCATCGAAAATGCTCAATTTAGCCTTGAATTTACACATATACTGAGAGTGAAGGGATAGGAAAAGATATTTCATGCAAATGGTAACAACAGCAACGATAAAAAAAAAATCAGTGCTCTCTCTACTTATTTCAGAAAAATAGACTTTAAAAATGGCAAAACAATACAAAGAAGGTCATTATGTAATGATAAAGGAGTCAGTTAATCAAGAAAATATAATAATTATAAATATTTCATACCCAGCATTGGATCACTTGAATATTTAAAACAAAACCTAACAGAGCTAGGAAGAGAAATAAATAGCAATACAATATTTGGGGATTCTAATATCCCATTCTCAACAATGGGTGGATTATCAAGGCAGAATCACTAAATAAACTGTGAATGTGAACAACAATTTAGATAAAATAGACCTAATAGACATATATAGAACATTCTATCTGACAATAACAGAATATAGTTGTTGTTATTGTTGTTTTCTGAAGTTCAAATGGAATATCTTCTAGAATAAACCATATGTCAGGTCACAAACAAGTCTTAGCAAATTCAAGAAGATTTAATCATACTACATATCTTGTCTGACCCAATGGTCTGAAACTAGAAATAAATAACAGGAGAAAAACTGGAAAAGCTTGTGACTATGGGAAAATTAAACAACACTCCTGAATCACCAATGGATCAAAAAAGAAACTAAAGGGAAATAAAAAAGTATTCTGAGACAAAAATGAGAACAGAACATACCAAAACTTATGGGATGCTGCAAATGCTGTTTTAAGAGGGACGTTTACAGTGATACATGCTTACATTAAAAAACAAGAAAAATCTCAAACAACCTAACTATTTCTCAAGGAACTACCAAAAAATGAGGAAAAAACTGAGCCTAAATTTGGGGCGCCTGGGTGGCTCAGTGGGTTAAAGCCTCTGTCTTCCGCTCAGGTCGTGATCCTAGGGTCCTGGGATCCAGGCCCGCATCTGGCTCTCTGCTCAGCGGGGAACCTGCTTCTTCCTCTCTCTCTGCCTGCCTCTCTGCCTACTTGTGATCTCTGTCTGTCAAATAAATAAATAAAATCTTAAAAAAAAAATGAGCCTAAAGTTAGCAAAGTGAGGTAAATAATAAAGGTAAGAGCAGAAATAAATGAAACAGAGAAGGGGAAAACAATAACAAAGATTAAGTTAAAAGCTGATTCTTTGAAAAGATAAACAACATTGGCAAACCTTTAGCTAGACTAATGAAGTACAAAACAGAGAAGTCCCAAATCAACAAAGTTATCTATAAAAAAAGAGACATCACCACTGACACCAGAGGATGACAAAGAATCAAAAAAAGCTACTATGGACAACTACACACCAACAAACTGAACAACCTGGAAGAAATAGATATATTCTTAAAAACATACAACTTATCAAGATTGGTTCAAAAAGAAATAGAAAATCTGAACAGACCACTTGTAGAAAGTAGATTGAATCAGTAATCAAAAATCTCTCAACAAAGAAAAGTCTAGGACCAGATGGCTTCTCTGATTAATTTTAACAACTGTTTAAAGAATAATTACTGTTAATTCTTAAAATTTTCTAAAATAGAAAAGAAGGAATACTCCAATTCTACAATGTCAGACATCATCATAATACCAAAGCCAGAGAAGGACACTAAAATAAAACTATAGACCAACATTCTGGATAAGTATAGATGTAAAAATTCTTGATAAATTACTGGCAAATAATCCAACAGTTCACTAAAAGGATCATTCACCATGTTCAAGTGGGATTTATCCCTGGGATGCAAGACTGCTTCAACATACACAAATCAGTCACTGTGATACATCACATTAATAGAATGAAAGAAAAAATCATATGATCATTGCAATAGATGCAGAAAATGTATTTGACAAAATTTAACATCAACTCTTAACAAATTAGGTATAGAAAGAATGCATCTTAACATGATAAAAGTCATATATACCTCAAATATACTTCTACTCAATGGTGAATGTTTGAAAGCTTTTCCTCTGAGATCATGACTAAGACAAGTATGCTCTTACCTCTGCTGGTGTACATAGTACTGGAAGTCCAGCTAGAGCAATCAGTTGAGGAAAATTTTAAAAAGGTGTCAGAATTGGAAGGGAAGAAGTAAAAATGACTGTTTTTAGTGGGCATGGTATTATATATAGAAAGTCTTAAAGACTCCACCAAAAAACTTAGATATAATAAATAAATTCATGAAGCTACAGGATATAAAATTAACATGCAAAAATCAGTAGTGTTTCTATACACTAACAATCATCTGAAATAGAAAAGGATCCCACTTACCATAGCATCAAAAACAATAAAATACTTAGAAATAAATTTAATCAAGGAGGTGAAAACTCACTACACTGAAAACTATAAGACAGTGATGAGAGAAACTGAAGACACAAATAAATGGAAAGACAATCTGTGTTAATGAATTAGAAGAATTAATATATTTATGCTCGAATCAGCAGCACATATACCAGAAAGAATATTGTTAAAGCATCCATACTATGTATAGCCCTCTCTATAGATTCAATGCAATCCCAGTCCAGATTCTAATAGCATTTTTTTCAGAAGTAGAAAAACAATCTTAAAATTTGTACTGAACCAGAAAAGATCCCAAATAGCCAAAGCAATCCTGAGAAGTGTAACAGCTAGAGAAACACTCCATCACACTCCATGATTTCAAGCTTAATTATAAAGCTATAGTAATCAAAACAGTATGGTACTGGCATAAAAACAGATTAATATACCATTGGAACAGAACTGAGAGCCCAGAAATAAATCCAAGCATATAGGCTAACTAAGATTTAAAAAGGGAGCCAAGAATGGAAACAGACCCCTATTTTATACTACTTACAAAAATTAATTTGAATTAATACTTCTGTACAACAAAAGAAACCAATAATGTAAAAAGATGACCTACAGAATGGAGAAAAAAGTATTTGCAATATGTATCTGAGAATACTACTCAATAGCAAGAAAATAAATAATCCAATTAAAAAGGTCAAAGGAACTGAATAGACATTTTTCCAAAGAAGATATATGCATAGTTAATAGGTTCATGAAAAGGTGCTCAACATCACTAATCAGGAAAATGTAAATCAAAATTATAATAACATATCACCTCATATCTGCTAGAATGGGTAGCATCACAAAGACAAGAGATAACAAATGGTGGCAAGGATGTAGAGAAAAGGGAACTCTTACACTCTGCTGGTAGGAATGTAAATTGGTGCAACCACTACAGAAAACAGTATGATGACTTCTCAAAAAATTAAAAATAGAATTACCACATGATCCAGTAAATCCACTCTTGGAATATATTCAAAGAAAATAAAAGCAATATTTTAAAAAGGTATCTGAGTCCTATGTTTATAGAAGCATTATTTACAACAGCCAAGACATGGAAACAACCAAAGTATCCTTTGATGAATGAATGAATAAAGAAGTTGGATACATATATACAATATAATATTCAGTCATAAAGAAAGGAAATCTGGCCATTTGTAACAATATGGTGGAACTTGAAGGCACTGTGCTTAGTGAAATAAGTCAGATAGAGAAAGACAACTAATGTATTATTTCACTTATATGTGGAAGCTAAACATAAATACAAAAAACAATGATAAAACCCAAAGAAAACAAATAGAAAAAGATATTAAATTTGTGGTTACTGGAGGTTGGGGAAGGGAAATTAGATGAAGTTGGTCAAAAAGTATGGACTTCTAGTTATATGGTAAATAAGTACTAAGGATGTAATATACAACATGGTGACTATAGTTAACACTGCCCCATGGGATATTTGAGAGCATTAAGAGAGTAAATCCTAAAAGGTCTTGTCACAAGAAAAGAAACATTTTTTCTTTCTTTCTTCTTCTTTTTTTTTTTTGTTTTGTTTTGTTTTGGTATCTAGATGAGATGATGAATGTTGAACAAACTTAATTGTAATCATTTCACAATGTATATTAAGTCCAATCTTTATGCCATACACTTTAAACTTATTCAGTGCTATGTGTCATCTCAATAAAACTAGAAAAACAAATTTAGATATGTGTGTCTTTAGACAATACAAGAGTATTCAAGAACAAATCAAGATCATGTGGTAATTTAGGTGTTGGACCATTACTCATTCTTTCAGGACACACTCATTATTAATTCCTTGGCACACTCCATTATTATAATGTAGCAAGCTCTTATTGGAGTACTGTCTTCCATACCTATGATCTTCTGTTCCTACTGTTATTCTTATTTTACTTATACTCATCTTTATTTCTATCAATAATGCCTGTCAGCCTGTATCTTCAGAACTCTGGCCTAAAATTTCGGCAAAACCTTATTTTTGGTTATTTAATATTCCATTTTCCTTTGGTTCACTAGCAATGATGGAATCGGGCATATGGTCAGGCCAGTAATTTAGCCTCTAAGAGGATTGAAGTTCAGGGTGATTAGGCATCTCCATGAGATTGATGCCTGGCAGAAAACTCAAGTATGATTTGGGGCAAAGTCTGATCTAGTAGATGGCTGAGGATAAGATTGGATTGCTCTCTTGATTATGACTCAGTATCTGGTTTGAGACTAGGCTAAAGGTCGAGGTTAAATAATCTCAGCTCTTCTGATTGCATGACCATAAAAGGAGTAAATCAGAAAAGCCATTAAAATAACCTTATGAAATGAGATCATCTAAAATGGGCATTAAGGAATTTTCTGTAAGAAAGATTAATAATTGTACCCTAAAGCAATATGCTCAGCTGGTTAAAGACTTCTAATGAGGGTAAGGTCACAGATCCATATAAGTGCCAGTAAGCTTTGAATTAAAAAAAAGAAGTCCCCTTCATGATAATGGATGCTACTCATAATCTAGGTCTTTTGCAAATATGTGCTACAGATTCATATCAGAAGTAGGCAAGAGACTGAAACAGCTAAATGCATACATATATGGATCTGGGAAATAATTTAAAGTACATACACTATCAGCAATAGATCCAATAATAGACTTGTGGTGGTATCACTGTATTTTAAGGTGAGCTCACATTTGTAACTGAAGAATAACTGTAATATGTATACTAGTTTTTAATCTTTCAAAGTATAATTATCATTTGCTACAATATCTTTAAAAAGGTATTTCAGGACTTTGAATAATAATACCAGAATGCTTAGTATCCTAAGTGGAAAGATGTATTCCATTTAATTTATTTTGAAACTCCATATTTTTAAAAGTGACAATCCTGGATTGTGTAACAGCTAGACATTTAGAATCTATTGACCATAAAATTCATATCAGATAAAGGGCTCTTTTTTATATAAATCCAAATCTTAGTACAGCATTTTTATCAAGGTGGATCTATCCTGCCAATCAAATGCAATTGATCCAAAGTTATCACAAATCTGAGCCAAGTCATGACTACCTTTTAGATTTATCCTATTTATTTGTGGATTCCAAATCTGAACCACTGATGAAAATATTCTAAAACAGATCTTGAAACATTTAATTACAGACTGATTTTGATCCCATTCAAATTATATTTTTCTATTGATAAGTCACCCCAATGCACATGAACTATTTTAGGGCAAATGCTCTCTGATTTTAAAATCAGAAAAGTTATTACTACTTCACCAATGAGAAAAATATATAAGGACAATGATGCTGATAGCTCAAGTGGACACCAGAAAAATTTTATGGTTTGTAACAGTAACTGGACCCTGAGCACATAGTAAAGCAATTTTGTTTCCTTTTTTTCCCTAGATTGATTGATTGATTGATTGATTGATTGATTGATTTGACAGAGAGAGAGAGCACAAGTAGGCGGAGAAGCAGGCAGAGAGAGAGGAAGGGAAGCAGGCTCCCTGCTGAGCAGAGAGCTGGATATGGGGCTCCATCCCAGAACCCTGAGATCATGACCTGAACTGAGGGCAGAGGCTTTAACCCACTGAGCCATCCAGGTGCCCCAAGCAATTTTGTTTCTGTAACTTGCTCCTGGCTAATTTGTTTTGGGGCTTTTCTCATCTGCTCTTTTTCAATTTTTCTACCCATCTATACTTAACTTCATTCCAACAAATATTTTCTGTATCTTCTATGTCACAGAGAAAATAAAAGCTATCTTATGTAAACTCCTTCAATCTTCAAACAATTAATCATTCCCTTATTTTATAAATGTATGGATATCTGCCCTTTCTAGGTATAAATACTTTATTTTGATCTCTTTATCCAAGAACCTCTCACCTAATCCAGGATCTTGCTATGCCCATTTTTATTCTCCTGTTGCTTAAATTCTCTAGGTATTTTCCTTTTCCTCAATCATAAATGTGCTAGAGAAACAAGAAAAGCTTCTACTCTACTTTTCCTTCAAGCTGCTACCTATTACATTTTTTTATATTTTAACATAATTCTCAATTCATTTTAGTCCTGGAAACATTACTATCTAAATTCTCTTCACATAATCTAATGTAAAGAAATAGCTAAATGTGAAGATATTTTTAATTTATCCTTACCATATCAAACACCTGTTTGAAACTTCCTCCTATGCTGATTTCTGGCTTTCTTTCTATTACACTGACCATTCACATTCAGGCTTTTCCCTGCTGGTTCTTTAGTTTTGACACTCATATGTAGGTATCATTTAGAGTTCGGTTCTTGACCCTTTTCTCTTCCTGTGGTTTCCAGACTTTAAACAGAGTCCACATACTTCTTCATACACTTCAATCATAGTAACTCCCCTTTTATCAGCATGACACATTCTTTTTCTATATATTATTTAAAACAAAGGATTTGTGGTTTGGGGGAAAAAAATACAAGCAAAAAGCCAATATACCACTACCTAGATGATGTCATTCATCTTCATCATTTCAAATGAACCAATTGAAAAGCCCATGCCTTCTTTCTTGGGTTACCCATTAGATATGTCATTGAATAAGGAAGCCTATTTAATCAAATACAAGTTCACCATATTCTTTCATATTAGTATTTGATCTCGTAGTTATTCTATGACAGTTTCTTTCTCTCTTCTCATTTTTCCTGCAGGTTGTGTTTTTGGCATAGCTATAGGACTGAACAGACATGATTAGAGATTGTAAACACAATGGTACATGGCCCAGTTATGGATGAAAAACAAAAAAGAGTGGTGGGGATTGTGGTAACCTAAGCAGACCGAATGTACACAACAGCAGGTGAAATGTTGAGACTGCCAGTTTTCAGTCTCTGTGCTAACAGTTAGCATTTCCATTGCTGGACATAGGTATTTTTTGTTTCATTATTTAATGTTGATTATGGTATGTAATAGGAATCCAATAATGTCTGAAGACAGCAAATAAATTAATATTTAAAATGAAATGAAACCCACTTAGACTTTCTGAATGGTTCATCTAGTTCTGAGTTAGAATGATGGCCATGTGAAGACACAAACATAAATCATCAAATTTTCCATTTCTTGCCTTCTCTTAAGGGCTTTTTCTTATATTCTTTATCATATATATGTGTGTATATATGAGTGGTTGTGTGTGTGTGTGTATATATATGTACATATACATATATATAAGTTATATATATATATATAATTTATATATATGTATATGTACATATATATATAATTTATATATATATATATATATAATCTTTATCTTTTAAACATGATGCAGGATTTCCAAAGAGAATACCATTGATAATACTTTTTCACTAGTTGATATATGCAGAGTTATAGTCACAAAGACAAATTTTACTTTGAAAGTAATTTTTTTATTCAAAGTAAATTATTCTTTCTGAGATACAAGAAGGTAGACCATAATTTAACATTATTAAGATCCCAGACAGTAGTAATTTATTAAGATGAGAGGTTTGCTTCTAAGAGAACATATTTTTCCTAACACCCTCCTATCATAAAAGTAATTCAATTTTAATATTTATCATGTTGAGTGAAGTATATACCAAATTTAATATATGATCCTATCTCTTAGAAAAATAAAGTGAAAACTAAAATAATGTACTTGATGTTAGTAATTCTTATATTTTCCGTTTTGCCATTGAATTAAACATAAATACCTAATTTTTTAAAGATTTTATTTATTTATTTATTTATTTGAGAGAATGAGAGAGAGCAAGAGAAAGCACAAAGGAAGAGGCTGAGCAGACAGCCTGACAGGGGCTCAATCCCAGGACCCTGAGATCATGACATGTGCCAAAGACAAATGCTCAACCAACTGAGCTATCCAGGTGCCCCCAAAATGAATATTTTAAAAACTTAAACTTGAAACAAAATTCTTATTTCATTCATCCATATTTTATACTCTATTGTGTTTGAAGAGATACTGGACATGTGATTATTTGAGACCTCAGCAGACAGATCTTCATGAACCAGATGACTAGGAATAGAATATAGAGTCAAATTAGCTGTGTTGAATTAGCTGAGCGTTAACTGCCAAACCTGGGGGTGGGTAGGGGATAAAAAAAGGGAGTCCAAAAATTAACCAAGAAGAAAATACAGAAAATCAAATATAAACAAACAAAAACTGAAGAATATGTACTGAAAGGCAATAAAAAAAGAATAAATTAAGGAAGGAATAAACATTAGGTCAGATACAGGAGAGGTTCCATAAAATAAGGACTGAAACTCTTTTTTTTCCCCAACATGTAGAAGGTTATTTATGACTTTTAAGAAAGGAAAGGTCCGCGGCGCCTGGGTGGCTCAGTGGGTTAAAGCCGCTGCCTTCCGCTCGGGTCATGAAACCAGAGTCCTGGGATCGAGCCCCGCGTCGGGCTCTCTGCTTGGCAGGGAGCCTGCTTCCCTTCCTCTCTCTCTCTGCCTGCCTCTCTGCCTGCTTGTGATCTCTGTCAAATAAATAAATTAAAAAAAAATAATAATAAGAGTGAAATTATTAAAAAAAAAAAAAAAGAAAGGAAATGTCCTACTGACCTCAGACAACTAAATGTATTAGAAGGAAAACAGAGCCCTGTTTGTTATATGTTATAGAAAAATTGGAAGGTGGGGCACCTGGGTGGCTCAGTGGGTTAAGCCTCTCCCTTCTGCTCAGGTCATGATCCCAGCATCCTGGGATCCAGCCCCATATCGTGCTCCCTCCTGGGCAGGAAGCCTGCTTCTCCCTCTCCCACTCCCCCTGCTTGTATTCTCTCTTTCTCTGTGTCTCTTTCTGTCAAGTAAATAAGTAAAATCTTTCAAAAAAAATGGAAGGCAATGTTTTTAATGTAGAAAAAAAAAATTTTTTCAAAGATTTCTTATTTATTTAACAGAGAGAGAGAGACAGTGAGAGAGGAACACAATCAGGGGTAGTGGGAGAAGCAGGCTCCCCAACAAGCAGGAAGCCTGATGTAGGCTTGATACCAGGGTCCTAGGATCATGACCTGAGCCCGAAAGCAGATGCATAACAACTGAGTCACCCAGGTGCCCCTAGAAAGAGCTTTCAAAATATATATATATATATATCTTTCTAAGCATGTTACATAACTGGTTGAGGTTCCTAATGCTTTTTTTTTTTTTTGAAAGATTTTACTTATTTACTTGACAGAATGAGAAAGTGTGGACAAGCAGCAAGAGTGGCAGACAGATGGAAAAGCAAGCTCCCCACTTAGCAGGGAGCCCAATGCAGCTTGATCCCTGGACTCTGGGATCATGATCTGAGTCTAAAGCAGATGCTTAACCAACTGAGCTACCCAGGCACCACAATGTGCCTATCTTCTTTACTATAAACTTTTCAGAGAGAGTGTGGCTTTTTTTATTTTTTTTGTCCTTGCTACAGAGTGGGTAATTAGTCTTTTTTTTTTTTTTTTTGCTAAATTTTATGTGAATACTAGGAAAAAGAGAAAGATATAGATGATTAAAATTGTTTATATGAAGATTCATTTTATATTGATCAGGATAAATTAATTGACCCTAATTACCTTTCAGTTTATGAGGGTTTATTTTTTTTTCTTTTAATATAGCAGAGGATCAAGTAATATTAACAATTATAAGCATATTAATGCTCCTTAAATCTCTTAGGACTATCTTTGCTCCTTCTCTATTAACTTATAAAAATAAATATATATAGCTAAAGTTCACCTACCTGCAATTTTTTCCAGCATCAGCACCACCAGATACAAAGCAAATGTTTATCTATAGTGAAACCTAAGTGAATTTTTTAAAGTTTTGATCATTATTTTTTCCACATTATACTAGATGTCTGCCACATCTTAGTTACCATACCAGTAATATGGTACCATATACCATATGGTACTCTGTACCATAAACCCCACCCATGGCACAAATTAACTTTTAAGTTAATGTGATGCATGGTCTGAGTCTGACCATCTGACTATGCTATATTTCAAGTATAGTATTTTATTAGGTAAATTCACATTATTTTACAACTAGATTGAAATTAAAGCTTGAAGTCCTTTGAGGTATATTTATTTAATTATATATATGTATATATATATATATTTTTTTTTTCTTCTACGACCATATGAAGAAGAAAGAGGAAGAAATGACAATATTTCCAACTGTCAACAGCAAGAGGATTATCGGGTAGTCTGGTAATAGATACATTTGAATAGCAGCTCTGTGCAATGCACACTCTATGCCAGGACCCATCTATTGACAACCATCATAGCACAAAATGATTTAGATCATTTATTTGTGTGAGGTGCTATATATGATAATCTTCAAAAACATATTCATTGTCCCCAAGAATTATAGCACTGATGAGACCTAGCTAGAATAGATGGGAAGAAGCTGCTGTCTGATATGTATCAATGTTTACAGACACTGCAGTAGCCTCTCATCTGCACGTTCTGCTTCCATTGCTAGCTATAATCCATTCTCATAAAAGCCAGAGTGTTTTTCTTGAACATATTTCTGGTGATATCATTCCCTTGTATAAAATGATTAATATTCTTAGCATCTCATATAGAAGATAATCCCTATGCTTCCCTATCTCATGAAGCCCTATTGGCCTGTGCCTAGACTTCCTCTGCTAACTTACCCATTCTGCTGCTCCCAACCTGTTCCAGCCTGACTTCAAATGATTCTCATCTTTCATTATTTGAATTCACTGTTATTTCTTTCCTTACCATAAATGTTGTACCTAGCACTAGCAAAATCAGTTCATTTCCAGTACTCATATGTTAGAGAGATCTCCTTCAACCACCCACACTAAAATGGTCACTCTTTTCCATCATTTTATATAATTTTTTGCAAAGCTCTCTACCAGGTAATGGCCTTTTATGTTTACTGTGTGTTTTATTTCTCACAAAAGACTCCATGACAATAAAAACTTTGTTCTTCTTGTCCAGTAATACAACCTCATCTTCAATAAGAACAATGAATGATACAGGACACACATTCAAAGAGACGCATAGAATGAAGGAGTGCCCAAGTATATTTCACTTCCACTTATACATTGGGGTCAGTATATAGCATTTTAGTAAAGTATTCAAGGTTTCGTTTCAAGATGGTGGCACAGGAGCTTCTGAACTTATCCCCTCCCATGGACATTCCACATCTACACCTATGTATGGAATAATTTCTTCTGAAACAAAAATTCCTAAGACTAGCTAAGTAATTCTCATTTATTTAGGTGAATGAGGAAACACACACACACACACACACACAAACACACCTCAAAGTGGGTAAGAGACCTTGAGATTGTGCCATAAACCCCACCTGTGGCACAGCAACCCACAATCAAGGGGAAGCTCACAAATACAAGCTTCTTCCTGAGGAACAAGGAGTTGAAACTAACATTGGGCACCCCAACTATTAAGACCTGCATCTGAGATATGAGCCTCCAAAACCTCCAGTTTTCAAAGCCAAAGGGGCTTATATCATGAGATGCACAGGCTATAGTGAACTGAGAAACAGTTCTTAAAGGACTTGTGCATACAGACTCACCCACCCAGGGTCCAACACAAAGGCAGCTAACTAAACACACAAAGATTTTTTTTTTTTTTAAACACACAAAGACTTTCTATGAAAGAAGCTTATTTGCTTATCTTGAAGCTTCTGACTGAATGGCAGGCATTTAATACACATCTAGAGGGCTACTGAAATACTCTATAGGAGTGGAGGCTGGCTGGCACCATCTCTGTGCTCTCCCTCTGTCTTGCTCCAGCTTGCTGGTATCTTGTGGAAAGGAGCTTACGCTCACATCTGGTACCCCAATTTTTGTGGCTGCCACCCACAGAACTTCCTAGATTGCCTGCCTCTGATGACCAGCAGGGTTTATACTTGCAAGCCATGTAGAACTGTAACCAGTGGAGAGAAAGTTAACTGGCTACCACCCCCAAGACAAAGCAAAGTGGCAACAGAATGAGGTGCCCAATCTCCCTGTAAAGAGGCCTATTAGCTTGTCTTCATAGCTGCTGCCTGAGGGGCAGGCTTCTAATTAGCACACATCTAAGGGCTAATTGTAATCTTCTCCAGAGTTCTCAGAGGGCTGGCACTATTTTTGTGGTTTTCCTCTGTTGTGCTCTGGAGATCCAGCATTTCCCAGAAGAGAGCTTGTAAACACATCTGATGTCCAAATTTTTACATCTGGAATCTACATTTTTGTTGCTGCCAGTAAGGGGATGTCCCTTTATTGCCTGGCTGGTTTTACTGCCTGCCCAGTGGGGCTTGGTTTCTGGGGTCCTACATGACTATAAAAACTGTAGAGAGTTCTTTGTCAGCTACCTCCTTCAATGTAAAGTACAGATGACTAAAACACCCCACCAGTTTTTTCTGTGAAAAAGTCCTATTTGCTTGCCCTGGAGCTTTATGATGAGGGGCAGTCTTCTGGTTTGGCACACATCTAGAGGCCTACTGAAGAGTTTTCAGGGTATGGAGACCAGTGGAATCAACTTTTCACTCTCCTTCTGCTTCACCATAATTCACCGGTATTTCCCAGAAAAGAGTGTGTACACCTTACCTTGTGTAAGGGCCTATTTAGCCAAAATAGCTCCATTTCTGTTGAATAGCCATTTTGTTGTTTATGCAGTAAAACTTAAACAGACCCTGCCCCTCCCCCCCAGGGGACTTACTTAAAAACAAGTCCCAGCAACCAGTCCCAGGTAACAAAGCCCAAATACAAGTGTGGGTCAGGCCAGGTGGAGGTATCCAATCAGTGGGGGTGCATACTATCTCCCTAGCTACCAAGCAGTATGGGCCCCGCCCTTTGGGCCCCTTTTGGGTGCCAATCCTGACCAAGGTGATAGGCTAGTTCAAATGTCTATTACAGGGTAAATTGTAATTCAATTGGTCAATTATTTGTGACCTAGCCTGACTGTATAGTTTTCTCTGTGTCATTGGCCACCTGTGTGTGGCCAGGCCCAACCACATGGCCTTTGCCCTTAAAAGCCAGTCTGTAAGGAAGAGAGGGGTTGCCTCTCTTTGTAAGAGACGGCCCTGGTCGGTCAGTTTGATTTTTGATGCTTGGCACGAAATAAAGCTTTGTTTGACCTTCACTTTGTATCAGTCTTGCTCCTTTGATTACAGGTCCAACACTTGCACCTTTATTTTTAATGGCTCCTGCCCATGGAACATCTCTGGATTACCTGGCTCTGATGCCCAGTAGAACTTGTGTAAAGGAATGTATATATTTGCATAATTTAATAACTGATGTCTGAGGTCTGGCTTCCAATCAGCCTGAATCTAAGGTGCTAATTGAGATCCTCCCATTCGGGACACTGATAGTGGTTCCTAGTAGAAGATGTGACAAGACCTAAGAATAAAGTAGGTTTCTGAGACAATTACAAAGATTTTAAATGCAACTAAGAATAAGGACAGAGTTAAATAATAAGACTCATCCACATGTGGTCACTCCATCAAGACAGAAGACAGGTAGTTATTCCATCTAATCCACAGAAACCAACATAGACAGCCAAGCAAAGCAAACAACAAAAAAGAGGGGGAAGAAAGGGGGGGGGAACTTATTCCAAAAATAAAACAAGAGAACACCCCATAAATCCTTAATGAAACAGAGATGAGTAATTTTTCTGATAAAGAGTTCAATATGAAGACAAAGATGCTTACAAAGGTTGTGACAAGAATGGATACACAGAGTAAGAACTTTAGAGATAGAAAAATAAAAGGATAAAATAAAAGTCACAAATATAAAGAATACAGTAACTGAAATTAAAAATACATTAGAGTGGCTTGATAGCAGGCAGACTAGATAAAGCAGAAGAAAGGATCAGTGAACATGAACGCAAGATAGTAAAACTCATCTGACAAGAGCAGCAAAACAGAAAAAAAAAAAAAAGAATGAAAATATGTTTAGCTTAAGGGACTGATGGGACATCAAGCAGACCAAAATTTGCACTACAGGTGGAGAAAAGAAAGAGAAAGAGGCAGAACATGTATTTGAAGAAATAACAGCTGGTAATTTCCTTAACTCAGAGAAGCAACAGATATCCAAATCCAAATAAGATGAAATCAAACAGACCCACACCAATACATATTATAAACTGTCAAAAGTTAAAGACAAGGGAGGAATATTAAAAGCTGCAAAAGAACAGGTAACCTGCGGTAGCCAGGGGCACAGCCTGGCGAGCGGGCGGTGAAAGGTGTGGCGCTGGGCGGAGCCGAGGCCCAGGGGCCTCCGGAGCCTGCGGGAATCCGTCCCCGTCGTCTCCCTCGCCCCCCACCCTGTCACTGGCAGCGGTCCCTGTGGCACGGACGTCCGGCATGCGAGAGGAAGTGAATTTAGGGAGGAGTCAAGATGGCGGAGAAGTAGCAGGCTGAGATGACATCAGGCAGCAGATCAGCTAAATAGCCTATCAAACCATTCTGAACACCTACGAATCCAACAGGAGATCGAAGAGAAGAAGAACAACAATTCTAGAAACAGAAAATCGACCATTTCTAAAAGGTAGGACCAGCAGAGAAGTGAATCCAACGCGACAGGAAGATAGACACCAGGGGGAGAGGCCAGCTCCCGGCAAGCAGCGGAACAACGAAGCACAAAATCAGGACTTTTAAAAGTCTGCTCCACGGAGGGACATCGCTCCAGAGGCTAAACTGGGGTGAAGACCTCACGGGGACAGCATGGACTCAGGTCCCCTGGGGTCCCAGAAGGATCAGGGGTGTCTGAGTGTCATAGAGCTCACAGGTATTAGAGCGGGGAAGCCGGCTGCGGAGACAGAGCCAAGGATTCCTAGAGCCGTGGTCTGTGACAGGGGCCAGTGCTCTGTGACACGGGCTGGTGCTCTGTGCGAGGGGTCCCCACAAGATCCAGGGACACTCCAATGCGGGAGAGCTCAGGGATCTACGGGGTTCGGAGACTCCAGGTGGGACTCTGCCAGAGACAGAGATGCTTGGTCACAGGCTGGGTGAGCTCGGAGTGCTCCCAGAAGCCAGTGAGATGGGACTGATTATGCACGATTTTCTCCAAGCGCAGCTGGAGGCTGGGGAGATGGGAATGATTAAACGGTTTCTCTGAAGGCGCACTGAAGACTGGGGCCCCTAGCTCTCGGCTCCTCCGAGCTGGAGATTGGGAGGCCACCATTTTCATTCACGTCCTCCAGAACTCTACGGAAAGCATTCAGGGAACAAAAGCTCCCGAAAGCGAACCTGAGAGGATTACTTAGCCCGGCCCCTGGTAAGGGCGGTACAATTCTGCCTGGGGCAGAGACACTTGAGAATCACTACAACAGGTCCCTCCCCCAGATGATTAACAAGAAATACAGCCAAGACCAAGTTCACTTAACAAGGAGAACAGCGGATTCTTATCTGGACAAAATGACAAGGCAGAAAAACTCACCACAAAAAAAAGAGCAGGACACAGGACCGAAGGCTAGGGACCTAATCAATACAGACATTGGTAATATGTCAGATCTGGAATTCAGGACGATGATTCTCAAGGTTCTAGCCGGGCTCGAAAAAAGGCATGGAAGATAGTAGAGAAACCCTGTCAGGAGAAATAAAAGCCCTTTCTGGAGAAATAAAAGAACTAAAGTCTAATCAAGTTGAAATTAAAAAAGCTATTAATGAGGTGCAATCAAAAATGGAGGCTCTTACTGCTAGGATAAATGAGGCAGAAGAAAGAATTAGTGATATAGAAGACCAAATGACAGAGAATAAAGAAGCTGAGCAGAAGAGAGACAAACAACTATTGGATCACGAGGGGAGAATTCGAGAGATAAGTGATGCCATAAGACGAAACAACATTAGAATAATTGGGATTCCAGAAGAAGAAGAAAGAGAAATAGGAGCAGAAGGTATACTGGAGAGGATTATTGTAGAGAATTTCCCTAATATAGCAAGGGGAACAAGCATCAAAATCCAGGAGGTGCAGAGAACACCCCTCAAAATCAATAGGAATTGGCCCACACCCCGCCATCTAATAGTAAAATTTACAAGTCTTAGGGACAAAGAGAAAATCCTGAAAACAGCACGGGACAAGAAGTCTGTAACATACAATGGTGAAAATATTAGATTGGCAGCAGACTTATCCACAGAGACCTGGCAGGCCAGAAAGAACTGACATGATATATTCAGAGCACTAAACGAGAAAAACATGCAGCCAAGAACACTTTATCCAGCTAGGTTATCATTGAAAATAGAAGGAGAGATAAAAAGCTTCCAGGACAAACAAAAACTGAAAGAGTTTGTAAACACCAAACCAGCTCTACAGGAAATATTGAAAGGGGTCCTCTAAGCAAAGAGAGACCCTAAAAGTTATCAGAAAGGAACAGAGACAATATACAGTAACAATCACCTTACAGGCAATACAATGGCACTAAATTCATATCTCTCAATAGTTACCCTGAACGTAAATGGTCTAAATGCCCCAATCAAAAGACACAGGGTTTCAGAATGGATAAAAAAACAAATCCCATCAATATGCTGCCTACAAGAAACTCATCTTAGACCTGAAGACACCTCCAGATTGAAAGTGAGGGGGTGGAAAACAATTTACCATGCTAATGGACATCAGAAGAAAGCTGGGGTGGCAATCCTTATATCAGATCAATTAGATTTTAAGCCAAAGACTATAATAAAAGATGAGGAAGGACCCTATATCATACTCAAAGCGTCTGTCCAACAAGAAGATCTAACAATTTTAAATATCTATGCCCCTAACATGGGAGCAGCCAACTATATAAACCAATTAATAACAAAATCAAAGAAACACATTGACAAGAATACAATAATAGTAGGGGACTTTAACACGCCCCTCACTGAAATGGACAGATCATCCAAGCAAAAGATCAACAAGGAAATAAAGATCTTAAATGACACACTGGAGCAGATGGACATCACAGATATATTCAGAACATTCCATCCCAAAGCAACAGAATACACATTCTTCCCTAGTGCCCATGGAACATTCTCCAAAATAGATCACATCCTGGGTCATAAATCAGGTCTCAACAGGTATCAAAAGATTGGGATCATTCCCTGCATATTTTCAGACCACAATGCTCTGAAGCTAGAACTCAATCACAAGAGGAAATGTGGAAAGAGCCCAAATACATGGAGGCTCAACAGCATCCTTCTAAAAAATGAATGGGTCAACCAGGAAATTAAAGAAGAATTGAAAAAAAAACCATAGAAACAAATGGTAATGAAAACACAATGGTCCAAAATCTGTGGGACACAGCAAAGGCAGTCCTGAGAGGAAAATATATAGCAATACAAGTCTATCTCAAGAAACAGGAAAGGTCTCAAATACACAACCTAACCCTACACCTAAAGGAGCTCAAGAAAGAACAACAAAAAAAGCCTAAACCCAGCAAGAGAAGAGAAATCATAAAGATCAAAGCAGAAATCAATGAAATAGAAACAAAAAACACAATAGAACAAATCAATGAAACTAGGAGCTGGTTCTTGGAAAGAATTAATAAGATTGATAAACCCCTGGCCAGACTTATCCAAAAGAAAAGAGAAAGGACCCAAATAAATAAAATCATGAATGAAAGAGGAGAGATCACAACCAACACCAAAGAAATACAAACAATCATAAGAACATATTATGAGCAACTCTATGCCAACAAATTTGACAATCTGGAAGAAATGGATGCTTTCCTAGAGACATATCAACTGCCAAAACTGAACCAGGAAGAAATAGAAAACCTGAATAGGCCCATAACCAGTAAGGAGATTGAAACAGTCATCAAAAATCTCCAAACAAATAAAAAAGCCCAGGGCCAGACGGCTTCCCAGGGGAATTCTACCAAACACTGAAAGAAGAATTAATTCCTATTCTCCTGAAACTGTTCCAAAAAATAGAAATGGAAGGACAACTTCCAAACTCATTTTATGAGGCCAGCATCACCTTGATCCCCAAACCAGACAAGGATCCCATCAAAAAAGAGAATTACAGACCAATATCCTTGATGAACACAGATGCTAAAATTCTCACCAAAATACTAGCCAATAGGATCCAACAGTACATTAAAAGGATTATTCACCACGACCAAGTGGGATTTATTCCAGGGCAGCAGGGTTGGTTCAACATCCACAAATCAATCAATGTGATACAATACATTAACAAAAGAAGAACAAGAACCATATGATACTCTCAATAGATGCTGAAAAAGCATTTGACAAAGTGCAACATCCCTTCCTAATCAAAACTCTTCAAAGTGTAGGGATAGAAGGCACATACCTCAATATTATCAAAGCCATCTATGAAAAACCCACTGCAAGTATCATTCTCACTGAGAGCTTTTCCATTAAGGTCAGGAACATGGCAGGGATGTCCGCTATCACCACTGCTATTCAACATAGTACTAGAAGTCCTAGCCTCAGCAATCAGACAACAAAAAGAAATTAAAGGCATCCAAATCGGGAAAGAAGAAGTCAAACTATCGCTCTTTGCAGATGATATGATACTATATGTGGAAAACCCAAAAGGCTCCACTCCAAAACTGCTAGAGCTTGTACAGGAATTCAGTAAAGTGTCAGGATATAAAATCAATGCACAGAAATCAGTTGCATTTCTTTACACCAACAACAAGACAGAAGAAAGAGAAATTAAGGAGTCAATCCCATTTACAATTACACCCAAAACCATAAGATACCTAGGAATAAACCTAACCAAAGGGGCAAAGAATCTATACTCAGAGAACTGTAAAGTACTCATGAAAGAAATTGAGGAAGACACAAAGAAATGGAAAAATGTTCCATGCTCATGGATTGGAAGAATAAATATTGTGAAAATGTCTATGCTACCTAAAGCTATCTACACATTTAATGCAATGCCTATCAAAATCCCACCCAATTTTTTCAAAGAAATGGAACAAATAATCCTAAAATTTATATGGAACCGGAAAAGACCTCAAATAGCCAAAGGAATATTGAAAAAGAAAGCCAAAGTTGGTGGCATCACCATTCCAGACTTCAAACTCCACTACAAAGCTGTCATCATCAAGACAGTATGGTACTGGCACAAAAACAGACACATAGATCAATGGAACAGAATAGAGAGCCCAGAAATAGACCCTCAATTCTATGGTCAACTAATCTTTGACAAAGCAGGAAAGAATATCCAATGGAAAAAAGACAGCCTCTTCAACAAATGGTGTTGGGAAAATTGGACAGCCACATGCAAAATAATGAAATTGGACCATTTCCTTACACCACACACGAAAATAGACTCAAAATGGATGAAGGACCTCAGCGTGAGAAAGGAATCCATCAAAATCCTTGAGGAGAACACAGGCAGCAACCTCTTTGACCTCAGCCACAGCAACTTCTTCCTAGGAACAACGCCAAAGGCAAGGGAAGCAAGGGAAAAAATGAACTATTGGGACTTCATCAAGATCAAAAGCTTTTGCACAGCAAAGGAAACAGTCAACAAAACCAAAAGACAACTGACAGAGTGGGAAAAGATATTTGCAAACGACATATCAGATAAAGGGCTAGTATCCAAAATCTACAAAGAGCTTAGCAAACTCAACACCCAAAGAACAAATAATCCAATCAAGAAATGGGCAGAAGGCAAAATACTCTGAAGGAAGGAGTGCCTGGGTAACTTTGTCCCTTAGACATCCAACTCTTGCTTTCAGCTAAGGTCGTGATCTCAGGGTTGTGAGATCAGGCTCTGCCTGGGCATGAAGCCTGCTGAAAATTCTCCCCTTCTCCTTCTGCTCCTCTTCCCTCTCTCTCTCTTAAAACAAAAAACAAAACAAAACAAAACAAAAAGGAGAAGAAGAAAGAAAAGAAATGAAGGAGAGATAAAGAGTTTTCCACAAAGGCAAAAACTAAAGAAATTTATCACCAAAAACTAGCCTTACAAGAAACATTAAAAGGGGGCACCTGGGTGGCTCAGTGGGTTAAAGCCTCTGCCTTTGGCTCAGGTCATGATCTCGGGGTCCTGGGATTGAGCCCATCTCTCTGCTCAGCAGGGAGCCTTCTTCCTCCCCTCTCTCTGCCTGCTTCTCTCCCTACTTGTGATTTCTCTCTCTCTGTCAAATAAATAAATAAATTCTTAAAAAAAGAAAAGAAAAGAAACATTAAGAGAATTTAAGCTGATGAAAAGGCACTAAGCCATACTAGGAAAACATAGGAGAGTATAAATCTTATAGGTAAAAGTAAACATACAGTAAAATTCAGAATAACCTAATGTAAAGGTCGTGGGTTAATCACTTAGAGAACTAGTATGGTGAGTAAAAAACATGTGTAGAACAATAATACAATTGTTTGATAATAGATACAGAGCATACAGATTATGATATCAAGATATGAAATTTTTGTGGGGGAACACAAGTGTAGAGCCTTAGAATGCATTTGAACTTAAGTTGTTATTAATTTAAAGGAGACTGTTATAAACATAAGCTATTTTCTGAAAGCCTCATGGTAATCACAAAGCAACAACCTATAGCAGATACAAAAAATATAAAAAGAAAGGAATCTAAACATACCATTAAAGAAAGTCATCAAAATATGAAGAGAACAAGAAAAGAAAAAAGACTTTTCAAAAACATCTAGAAAATGATGAACACAAGAGAAATAAGTACATACCTATCAAAAGTTACTATAAATGTAAATAAACTAAATTCTCCAATGAAAAGACAAAGATAGGCTAAATGGGTAAAAAATAAGACCCAACTATATGTTCCCTATAAGAAACTTACTTCAGATGTAAAACTCACTCACATGGTCTGAAAGTGAAGGGATGGAAAAAGATATTACACACAAATAGAAACCAAAAGAAAGTTAGAGTAGCTGTACTTATAACCAGACAAAAGCAAATATTGTAATAAGAGAAAAATTCATTTTATAATGATAACAGTGTCAATTCAACAAGAAGATATAACATTTGTAAATAATTATGCACCCAACATAGGAGCACCTACATATAATAAAGCAAATATTAACAGACCTAAAGAAATAAATAAACAGCAATAAAATAATAGGGGACTATAATACCCCACTTTTACTAATGAATAATTTATCCAAACAAAATTCTTTAAGGAAACACTGACCTCAAATGGTATAATAGATCAGATGGACTTACTGGATACATATAGAATATCTCATTTAAAAGCAACGGAATATATATTCCTCTAATGTGTACCATGAATATTCTCTAGGATAGATCACATATTAGGTCACAAAACAAATCTATAAAATTGAAGTCATATCAGGCATCTTTTACACACAATGAAATGAAATAAAAAATCAATTTACAAGAAGAAAGTTGGAAAATTTTCAAGCATATGAAGATTAAACAATATGTTTCTGAGTAACAGGTCAAAAGAACAAAATCAAGAAAGAAATTTAAAAAATAATGAAAGAAATAAAAATGGAGATACAACAAAACAAACCTTATGGGATGCACCAAAAGTAATTTTAAGAGGGAAGTTCATAGTAATACATGCCCATCTAGAGAAACAAGAAAAATTTCCAACAACCTACCTTTACCTCCCAAGGAAAAAGAGTAAGTGAAGCCCAAAATCAGTAGAAGGAAGGGAATAAAGATTTGGTGGAAATAAATGAAATAGATAAATGAATAGATAAAAAGATAATAAACATTATCCATGAAACTAGGAGCTGTTTTTAACAATTTTTTTAACAAAATTTACAAGCCTTAATAGATTCACTAAGATGAAAGCAAAGAAGTTTCAAATAAATAATATCTGAAATAAAAAAGAGGTTACAATTGATACCACATAAATACAAAGGATTATAACAGACTACTAGGAACAATTATAAACCAACAAAGTGAGCAATATAGTAGAAATGGATAAATTCCAAGAAACATACAAACTACCAATACTGAAACATGAAAAAATAGAAAATCTGATTGCTAGTAACGTGACAGAATCAGTAATCAAAATTCTCTGAACAAATAAAAGTCCAAGATGAGAATAAATTAATTTATTGATGAATTCTACCAAATATTTAAAGAATAATTAATACAATTCTCAACTCTTCCAACAAAAGGAAAAAGAAGGAACATTTCTAAACTCAGTTTATGAGGCCAGCATTACCTTGATATCAAAACCAGGCAAGCACACCACCAGACAGGAAAACTACAGGCCAGTATCACTATTGAACAGAGATGCAGAAATCCTCAACAAAATATTAGCAATCCAAATTCAATGATACATCAAAACACCATTAAATACCAATAATACAGTAAAACACTATACACCATGTTCAAGCAGGTTTATTCCAGGGTTGCTAGGATAGTTCAATGTCTAAAAATGAGTGTGATATACCACATAAGCAAAATGAAGAATAAAAATCATAGGATCTTAATAGATACAGAAAAAACATTGGATAATATTAAGCATCATTCATGGCAAAACCTTTCAGTAAAGTGTGTATAGAGGGAATACACCTCAACATAATAAAGGACATATATGATATCCCCACAGCTAACATCAGTGGTAAAAAGCTCAGAGGTTTTTTGTTGTTGTTGTTTTGTTTTTTCCAGAGTTTTTTTCTCTAAGATTGGGAACATAACAATGATGCCCACTCTTGCCACTTTTTTTAAATATAGTTTTGGTTGTCTTTCTCAGAGCAATTAGCAAGAAATAAAAAGCATCCAAATTGGAAAGATAGAAAACTGTCACTTTTTGCAGATAACATATGTAAAAAATCCTAAAAACCCCATCAAAAACAAAAAATACTTAGAACTAATACACAATTTCAGAAAAGTTGCAGGATACAAAGCAATATATAAATATTTGTTGCATTTCAACAAACTGACACACTGTTAGAGAAATCAATTTATAACTACATAAGAAAAATAAAATACCTAGGAATAAGTTTAAATCAGAATGTGAAAAACCTATACATTGAAAACTATAAGGTACTGATGAAAGAAATTAAAGATTACACAGATAAATGGAAACATACTCTGTACACTTAGATTGAAAGAATATTGTCAAAATGTCCATACTGCTTAAAGCAACCTACAGATTCAATGTAATCCCTATTAAATTACCAATGATATTTTTCATCAAAATATAACAAACAGTCCTAAAATTTGTATGGAACCACAATAGACACTGGGTGGTCAAAACAATCTTGAAAAAGAAGAACAAAGCTGGAAGTATCACACTTCCTGATTTCAAAGTCTATTACAAAGTTGTAATAATCAAAACAATATGGTATTGACATAAAAGTAGACCCATGGATCAAGAACAGAGCCTGGGAATATATCCAGGCACATATGGTCAATGAATGTGTGACAAAAGAACCAAAACTATAAAATGGGAAAAGAACAGTCTCTTCAATAAATGGTCCTGGGAAAACTGGACAGCTACATTAAAAAAAAAAAAAATCCAACACTCTCTTACACCATACACCAAAACTAAATCAAAATGAATTACAGACTTGAACTTAAGACCTTATTCCATAAAGCTCCTAGAAAAAAACACAGGCAGTAAGATCCTTGACATTGGTCTTGGTGATGATTTTTTCATTTTTTATAACAAAAGCAGACAACAAAAGCACAAATAAAGAAGTGGTACTACAACAAACTAAAAGGAAATTATCAACCAAATGAAATGCAAAGGAAATGGAAGCATCAACCAAATGGACAACAAATGAAACCATCAATAAAGAAGATGTGGTATATATACAATGGAATATATATATATACAATGGAATACTATGCAGCCATCAAAAGAAATGAAATCTTGTCATTTGTGACGACATGGATGGAACTAGAGGGTATTATGCTTAGTGAAATAAGTCAATTGGAGAAAGACAACTATCATATGATCTCCCTGATATGAGGAAGTGGAGATGCAACGGGGGGTGGGGGTTGAGGGGTAGGAAAAGAATAAATGAAACAAGATGGGATCATGAGGGAGACAAACCAAAAGAGACTCTTAATGTCACAAAACAAACTGAGGGGGGCCGGGGGAGGGGTGTAGGGAGAGGGTGGCGGTTATGGACATTGGGGAGGGTATGTGCTATGGTGAGTGCTGTGAAGTATGTAAACCTGGCGATTCACAGACCTGTACCCCTGGGGCTAATAATATATGTTTATAAAAAACTAAAAAAAAAATATATATATATATATACATATTAAAAAAATGAAACCATCAACAAAACAATAGCCAATCTAAATGGGGAAAAATTGCAAGTCATATATCTAATAAGTGGTTAATATCCAACATATACGAAGAATTCATATAACTCAATACAAAAATATCAATACAATTAGAAAAATGGGCAGAGGAAAAAAAAAAAAAAGAAAAAGAAAATGGGCAGAAAATCTGAATAGACATTTTTCCAAAGAAGATACATGCATGACCAAGTGGTACATGAAAAGGTCCTCAGTCAACATTACTAATCATCAGGGAAACACAAATCAAAACCAGAAACAAGTATCAGCCTAAACCTGTTAGAATGACTATTATTGTCTTGAAGGAAAAAATGAAACAAGATGGGATCGGGAAGAAGACTAAACATGAGAGACTCTTAATCTCACAAAACAAGCTGAGGGTTGCAGGTGGGGGAAAGGTGGTTGGGTTATGAACATTGGGGAAGGTATGTGCTATGGTGAGTGTTGTGAAGTGTATAAAAAATTAAAAATTAAAAAATTAAAAATAAAAAAAAAGAATGACTATTATTAAGGACAAGAAACAGCAAGTATTGGTAAGGATGTGGAGAAAAGGGAACACTTGTGCTCTGTTGGTGGTAATGCAAATTGATACAACCACTATATATAATAGTTTGGAGCTTCCTTAAAAAACTAAAACTAGAACTACTATATGATCTAGCAATTTCACTTCTGGATATATTTGAAGAAAATGAAAACACTAACTCAGAAAAATATATGCAACCTCATGTTCATTGCAGCATAATTTACAATAGCCAAAATGTTGAAGAAAGCAACCTAAGTGTCCATCAGTGGATGAATGGATACATAAAATGTGTGTTTATGTGAGTGTGTTTTTGTGTATACAGTACAATGGATTATTATTTAGTTATAAAATACAATGGAATAATATTTAGTTATAAAAAAGGATGAATACTTGCCCTACGTGACAACATGGATGGAACTTGAGGACATTATGTTAAGTGAACTAAGTCACACAAAGGCAAAAAGTCTATGCTCTCACTTAAATGTGAAATCTAAACATAAAAGCAAAAAACTGAACTCACAGATACAGAGATCAGATTGGTGGCTGTCAGAGGCTGGGGTGGGGCCAGTGGCTGACATGGGTGAAAACATCAAAAAGTACACATTTCCAGTTATAAAATAAATAAGCCATAGGGTAGTAACATACGGCATGATACTTGTAGTTAATAGTATTGTATTATACATTTGAAAATTGCTAAGAGAATAGATCTTAAAACTTGTCACATGAAAAGTAATTTGTAACTACAGTAATAAATTTTAACTAGACTTATTAGGGTGATCACAATATATACAAATGTCAAATCATTATGTTGTACATCTAAAATTGACATAATGCCAATTATGCTGCATTAAGAGACTTTAATGTCATAAAACAAACTGAGGGGGTTGGGGGGGAGGGGTGTTGGGAGAGGGTGGTGGGGTTGCATTATATGTTTAAATAAAAAAAGTAATAAATTAAAAAAAAAACATTCAGATACTCACAAGGTACTGGGTCCTGTACTAAACACATTATCTGTAATAACTAATTAAATTTATATCCATAAAATATATTTATGTATCTATAAAATGATAATTGATCTACCTCTACACATTATTATTCTCAAGTTACAGAAGAGAAAATCGAACCTAGGGAATTTAACTTGTTTAAAGTTCCACAACAATTAAGTAGTGGAGCTGGGATTTACAACCAGAGTCTTCTCACTTCTCATTTGGAAATCTTATCCCATAAACTATATAAAGAGTTATACTACATGATCACAAGGAAGACAGATAATTAGGTTCAAATTTAACACTAACATAAAGGATGGGAAGCTGCTGTATACTGAATTGAGTCCCCACAAAATTCATATGTTGAAATAATCCTCAATGTGACATATTTAGAGATAGCGTTTTTAGAAAATAGCATTAAATGGGCTCCTGGTTTAATAGGGTTTCTAGGCCTTTCTGAAGAGGAAGAGAGATTACTCTCTGTCCTGAGAGGACATGGTGAGAAGGCAGCAGTCTACAAGCTAAGAAGAATTTGGTCACCAGAACACACAACTGTACTGGCCTCCTGATCTCTGACTTCCAGCCTTCTGAACTGGGAGAAAACAGATTTCTATTGTTTAAGTTACATGGTCTATGGTATTTTGTTATGGCATCCTGGGCAGATCAAAACAAAAGCAAATTTTGCAGTTTGCTTTACTGTCTCTGAAAAAGAAATAGGGGAAAAATGGTGCAAACACTCTAATCAGCTACAACTTTTTTTTTTTTTTTAAGATTTTATTTATTTGACAGAGAGAGATCACAAGTAGGCAGAGAGGCAGGCAGAGAGAGAGAGGAAGCAGGCTCCCTGCTGAGCGGAGAGCCCCATGCAGGACTAGATCCCAGAACCCTGATATCATGACCCAAGCCAAAGACAGAGGTTTAACCCACTAAGCCACCCAGGCACCCCAGCCACAACTTTTCTTGCAGATATTATGTCCACACTAGATTTACGAATCTTCTAGTTCACTTACTTCAGAGTTACCTCAGATACTTTGTGAGAAACCAATAGAGCTTTGTAAATTTGAGCAAGAGAAACTTTATACATTCAGAAATTTTTCCGGTCAACATAAATAGTAGACATGTAGATTTTAAATAGTCATGAGTAGGTAAAAATGTGTTTTTTAAGACATACTTAATAGTATGAATCTAATTTTTAAAAACTCATCTGAGTTATGCTGCAACAATTTTTCATACTGATGGCTTCAGAAATCCAGAAATCACTCTCAACCTTCCCCGCTCTACTGCCTACCTGACCCATGATGTTGAGTTCCCACTAATTCAAAAATATAAAGTAGGAATTAAGAATTGGACCAATAGGTCAGAAATCTTGGATATGAACATCTCTGCATATGAAGAGAACCAGGCTGTTCTGTGGGTGCATGGTTAAATAATTCAAACAATAATTAATATGCATTCACAGAGAGACATACATTGTTAGAAGAAAAATGTCTACAACGATAAGAAAAATTTACATGTACACACAATAATATACATATTATAGTTTTCATAAGTGCCCAGAAACCCTATGAACAATACTTCACAAGCATAAGTAATATAATTGCTCCTAGTTAAATTGAACTGGCTAGTCAATGTTGATGTTGACTGATCTATATTAGCCTCTTATTAATGAAATGTTTTAACTAAAAAGGGAATTTTGCTAATAAATATGGTATTTTTACAGATTTTAAACCTATATCCAAGTTAAAAACATACTGTAAAAGAGTTACAGTAAAAATATTATCTCATAAAATTTATTGAGAAAATTTGATAAGGTTTTCTTTGCTGGGAAGTTTTCTCTAATAATGTTAGAACAGAAAAAGAAAAAGCTGTATCATCTGTAGATAAACTTCTGCCAATTGTTCCTCCCATGGCTAATTTTGCCACCAAATGAGCATCAGTTAAGTGAAAATGCAATCTTTTAATGTCAGCTAAATGTGTAGGAGTTCATGAAAAACTAAGTTAAACTGTATCCAATCAGCAATATGATAGTGTTGCTATTTTACTTTCATGAGCAATTTTTTCAAAGAAACGTTTTATTTCTCATTACTGATGTCAGAATCACATAGTTACATAATTTTTTGAAAAGACAAAGGTCAACCTTTACCTTCAAATTACTTCTTTTCCATAAATAATCATTAAAACTTTATTCAAGACCTGGTGATAGCTTGTATTCTTTTCTAATAGGATATACTTTGATGTTATTTTATGTCAGAGTAACATTATCTTGATCTGATGTAGAAAAATTCTTAGCAAAAAATGAACTTTGCTCCTTCGATTTTCAGTAAATCTGATAGATCTGTACAGCCCATTCAATTCATAAGTAGATTTTCACTAATGTAATGCTATACTTTTTAAAGCAATAAATTAGTTTTTCTTTTGAAAGAAAACTTAAATTATTTTGCACCAATAATTGGGTATTGCCCAACATTCCAGACAAAAAAGTATATGTATATAAGTCATGGATGCTAAAATATTTGGCTTTTTATATTAGCCTCTTTGGAGTTCAAGAGCGGGTCACTGGGTGTGGTACATAAACAATGAATTTTGGAACACTGAAAAAAAAATAAAATAAAATTCAAGAAAAAGGAAAAAAAAGAATGGGCCACCAGGCTTAGTATTTCTAAGAATGTTCTCATAAGAATCACCTGAGGTCTTGTGAAAAATTAAGGTTCTTGGGCTCCACAAAAACCTATTTAGCCAGAATTTCATCAGGGGGAGTCATCTTCCACTTTTTAAAAACTTTAAAAGCAAAACAAAAAACAAAACAAGAAAAACCCCTTTTTATGATAAGAAATTTAAATATAAAAATATAAAGGTTAATATAGTGAACTCACATGCTTCAATTATCAACTCACAATTAAACATGATAGTGTTTAATACACTATGTCCTCTCTCATCCTATATGATTTTGGAACAAATTCAAGGTATTGTATTAATTCATCCATATGTATTTAAGAATCTACCTCATAAACAAGGCTCTTCTAATAACCACATAACACTACTACACCTAAACCTCCACCAATAATTACTAAATATCATTAAATATTTAGTCAATGTTCAAATTTTTCATTATCTCATAAATTAATTTTTTAATAATTTTAATCATGATCCAAACAAAGATTGCATAATTCATTTAATTCGTAAAACTTTTAAGTCTTTAAACCTGTGGGTTTCCTTCTATCTCCCTTATATTACCTTGCAATGTATTTGCTGAAGATGAATATGTATTTAATAAAATCTCTTCATGATGCTTATCAAAAAAGTTGTGGAAGCTCAAAACAGAGGGATTTAGCTCAGGGTATGTGCAAGCACTCTCTGCATCTAAAGATGAGCTCTGCTTCACTGCTGCCTTACCAGGAACCCAAGACAAGGCAGTTGACCTTTCCATTATTTGTGGCTCCATGTATAGAACAGAGATAATACCTGTTGTCTTCTTTGCGAGGATGCTGTGAAGATTAATGAGCTAATATCGATAAAGCACTCCAAACTCATGAGAAGAAAGGCAGGTTTGAAAAGCTTATAAGAACCTTACAGCCCTTATAATACTCTTCTGTAGGAGACCACCAGTCTCCTTTTAGCAAATACACATTATCCATGTGAACTGTGTATTTGGGATGAACTAATGATATACACAAATCAATTTCTCTCAAACTAAAGATCTATAAATTACTAGGATGGATGGAGAAATAGTTATTGTACTAGAGACAGCAGGACACACATATAGTTTACTGTTCATCCATATGGTTAGATTGGCAGAGTCTAAATTTCTTTTGAGGTTTAGATATGAAGGTATCGTAAAATTTAATATAATCCACCATGACAAATAATAAAACAAAAACTTTAATTCCATCAAATCCTTTAAAAAAGTAGTTTATTCATATATAATCAAATTGCTGAAATTTGAATTTATATAAAAAATTTCTATAGAATCACTGTTTTTTAAAATTTTATAAATAGTAAGGGGTCTATACTATCATCATATGTAAGTCACTTTTGTGGTTTAAGAATCCTCTTGGTAAATATTGTAATTACTATAGGACAAAGTAGGGACAACACTATTTTCAATCTTTCTAAAGCAATTAAAATATGTATAATCTGGAGCATGTCACTTTACCTCTCTGAGCTACAATTCATTCTACAGTACAATAAGTTGTTCTTTCTAGTTCTCAACTCTGAATAAGGGAAATGCTTTTCTATTGAAAGGAATTCTTTATTGTATTTTTATCTGCCCTTGCATTTCTGTTAAACAAACTAAAATTAAGACTCAAAAATAATGAGAAACGTAGAGAGCAATTTAAATTCAAAATCTCTCTATTATCTCACTATACTTTAGCTCCCTTCTGCTGTTGAATTATATATTCTATAGTAGTTATTTATAAAATCATACTCTTGGGAGCTCACCTGATTAATATCCCCTCAGTTCATAAACTTCAATAGTAGCTAGAATTGAAGAATCTATGCTATTTGAAATTAACTATCAAAACATAGCAAAGCATTTTCTTTCAAATTATATAAATATAATTTATTATTTCAAAGCTATAGCTTTTTTACTAAAAAAAACATAGAGAAGAAAAAAACTGTAAATTTAACAGTGGATGCCTAGGACAGCCTTATACATATCTGTTCTTTTGAAAGAAAAATTGTTTTGTACCAATAATAGGCTATTTTAGGATATTTATAGATCTTCTGTATTTTTATATAGTTTAATTTTCTATTATTAAATTTCTGCCATCTTTCATTTAATGTCATTAATATGTAGTCAAGTGTTACATTGCTACTTAAACTTCTAATTCCTTATTATAGAGGCACTACTGAGAAATGATTATCTTCAATGGTAATAGTAAGTTTAAACATAACCAGTGAATGCCTGTAGAAAAATAAATTTTATTATGTGAACAAACTAACATGTATGTTTCTAGTTCCATTTACAAAAAATATTTTTTTCAGTAAACTCTACCCTGCCTCATGGGACTGGACCTCACAACCCGAGCTCAGGAGTCATAGACTCTACAGCCAGGTGCCCCTGTGGTTCCATTTTGAAAGAAGTTGAGCAGCAGATTGGGAAATTAGGATTATAGGGAAATATGAAAGAGGCCTGCATTATTTGATAGAGTAAATAGGAACATATCTAATAAATTAAGAAAGTCCCTGAATACACCAATAACTGATATGCCATAGAACTTCCTTTCTGGGCATCTCACCAGGGTAAAATCAATTCCATTATAATGTAGAATATAGATGCCACTTCTTAAACTCTGTGCTCCTAATCTTATATGCACACATTTATATAAAAGTATCTATTTGCCTAGTGAAGTACTTAGTACTAGTCAAAGCTAAGAATTTTGCCAGTTTATCACTTGTTGTCAGATTAACACAATGATAAAATAAAACAAATCAAACAAACAAACAAATGTACTTTGTATTTGTACATACTGTAAAATACTCTGTATTTTACAGATGAGGAAACCAAAGTTTTTGAAGTTCCCTGGCCAGGGACGTATGTGATGCTCCTGTCTGTCTTTCTAGCTATAATGTCAGAGTAGGGAAGTGGCTGAACATTCTGACTGCCCTTTTTATCATTAGAGTTTAAGTCATTTGCTCTTCATCCTTATCTCATCACTAATAAACAGCAAGGCTGTCAGATCAGCAATATCCCTAGGATACTGTAAGAAATGGGAATGCATTAAGAAGCAAGGCAAATTTTGTCACATCTCCTTGGATTCCTAACTTTTTAATATACCATAAATTCCTTAGAACAGAGAATATGCTGTTCACATAGTTACATAAATATATAGCACCTGGTTCATAGTAAGTGTTTAATTAAAAAAAAAATCTGTTGATTGTTGAGAGTTTGCAACCACAGTTTACCAGGTATTAATGTAACATTCTTGGCTCCTTACTTTTCTGTTTCTTTCTTTCTTTTATTTTTTTTTAAGATTTTATTTTATTATTATTTTTTATTTGACAGAGAGAGAGAAAACCTGGGGGCAGGGGAGAAACAGGCTCCTTGCTGAGCAGAGAGCCTGATGCAGGGCTCAATCTCAGGCCCCTGGGATCACGACCTGAGCCAAAGGCAGACATTTAACTGACTGAACCACCCAGGCACCCCACTTTTCTGTTTCTTAAAGTAGAACATTATAGCTTTTTTTTCTTTTTCATCTTACATCTCAGAAATTCCTCACTTGTGTGCTGCTTGCCATGGGCATTTCTGGTAGCCCTACCCAACTCCAATTCTATTTCCGCCATTCCAGAAAATAAGTTAGGTGAGGTAAAAAAAAAAAAAAAAAAATGTTAATGAGCTCAGAACTATTTTCATTGACAGTTCCTGTATTTTTTATTCTTCTGTCATTAACAAATCACTTAGGAATCAATTCATCACTGTTGGAGGCTCTGCAGTCAAAACTGAATGCTACAAACCTGAGACTCTGAAGTTTAATCTCAATGGGAATTAGTTAACTCCTACAATAGTCTGATTGATCCCCACATCCCTATCCCCCCAACAACTGGGGTACTTCACAGTCTTTCCCCAAGCTTGCCTGGAACTGGAATGTTTGTATAATTAAGCCACAAGTGGGCCCATGCTACCTACTTTCACAACTGTAGGTATAAATTGGCTGGTATTCCAAATGTCTTTCAGCATTTTGCTGCTCTTCTCCCAGATTACACATGGCTGGGTCTTTCTAACACTCTGAAATATACTTCTGTTGGACTTCACCTGTATCATCTGTCTCATTTCAAAAAATTCCAATCACTTCATTCTCCAGATGCTGTATCTAACTTGTTTAAATTTCTTAACCTGTAACTTTGTGTCTTCCACACTGAATCTCCCTCCCTCTTTCTCTTTCCCTGACCCATTCTCAATTGTGTTGTATTTTCTGGCCTTACTTTGACATCCTGTTTCTCAAAGTTTAGAAAAAAAAAGCAACCTAAACCACGTTCAATAACAAGAAGATTAACAAGAAGCTTTGAATGTGTGTTAGAAATTTTGAGTTGTAATATACCTAAGTAGTTTCTAAATGTATAGTTTTATCCATATATAAGGGAATTATTTTTTAAAGAAATACAAATATATTTTTGTTGTGTCTTCTTCCTGTGGTAGGAAAGATGGAACAAATACTGTTTTTCAAAATCATATTCCAGAGCATTAATTAAATATTTATTTCATAGACAAATAAACCACCTGCCCCTGCATTTTTATGGAGATATTTTACATTTTCCAATCTTTTTTTTACACACTCATTAATAACACAGAATAGTGCAGTTTGCATTAGGCATTTTCATAAATATGAAATATTCAGCTTCCACAGTGTTGAGTCAACATAGCCAACATAATTATGAACAGCATCTCTGCACCTCTGTAAAAGTACAGATCTCATGAGTAAGTGTGTGCATGTATCCATATGCATACATATGAATGTTAAGAGCTATATACTTTTTTTCTTTTGTCTCTATCATAATGTCTACTATTGAAAAATTGAAAGCCTAGGTAATGTTGCTTAATTTTGAAAAATCATTTCCTTCTTTTCCACATAACATTGATGAATATTTACAATGGATTTTATTCATAAAACTTAGATTTACTGATAATTTTGATACTTAATATAAAATTATATTTAATAATCCAAAGTATGACATGTTCTCTGTATCTTAAATTGGCTTTAGATAAAATTTTAACTTCTAAAATGGGACTGCATTTGGTTAAGATGTTTCTAGAAATTATATTTTGGGCTTCTATTTTAGATGGGCATTTGTAAATCAAAAATGAACTATGAATCCAAATGTATTACCAAATAAATGGACAAAATATAATCAAGATAATTCTACTATTTCAAATTCTGTTTGAATACAGCAACAACTCAGCAAGATCTCACCACTACTCACTCCTAAGTAGTTTTCTGTGAAGACATTTTTATAAAAGTGATTTCTTAAAATATGTGACTATACCCACCACCAGGCTCACTGCATGGAGCACTGGGTGTGCTGCATAAAAAATGAACTTTGGAACACTGAAAAAACATTAAACTAAATTAAATTTAAAAAAAAAATGTGACTATTAACTACCTATAGAAACTTGAATATAGTGTTACCAAAAACAAACAAACAAACAAAAAAAGAAACTGAGACTCCTAATATTTTACCAAGGAAACTTGTGACTCATATTTTCAATAACTTCCAGTAAAAATGCAGGTTTTATTTAAGATAATTTTAATTTTTTATTTACAAGAGCTAGCTCATATTCCTAAGTTTGATGTAAAAGCCTTTATCAGAACTGCCCTCTGTCCTTGTGACACACCCACCTTCCTGACCTGACCACTAAGCCTCTATTAAGGAGATGTCTGACTGTGTCACTTGGCATAGCTGTTAGTTGATTAATCTCTAAGGCATCCATAAAGGAATATTTGACACTAGTTCTAAAGTGTCTTCATCCAAAAGCAGTGAAGACCTATTTAACTGTGTTACCGGTAGCAAATCTTATAAAAATATTTTAATATATGACTGATCAGATATTATAATGTAACATTTGGTAGGAATCTACTTTTTAGGAAAAGTACCTTTAGAAGTATGTGTTTTTCAAGCTCAGGATGGTCTAATCTATTTCTCTCTGCTTCAGTTGGTCTCAAACTATTATCTTATTTCTACACCTATCACTTGTTCTCCTATGTTCTAAATTTTATATAAAACAAAGTTCAAATAGCATCTGGTTATTTTCATCTAGCTTGAGCAAAAAGGAAAATACATTTCTATTATTATTTTAGTTGTTCCTTCTCAAAATGCAATTTGATATAATGTGTTTTCTAATTTTCTTTCAATGTCTTAAAGCATATATATAATAGCAAATACACACACACACACACACACACACACACACACACACATATACAAGACATATATATCTTGGGTTGGAAAAGTTTTTAAATATCTCCCAGTTTATTAGAACCTGAAAATTTAAATGTCAAAAGTTTATTTTCTGTAGACTATGATGTATCTACAAAAGATTTACATGCTTTGGGGTACCTGAGTGGCACAGTTGGTTGAGTGTCCAACTCTTGGTTTTGGCTCAGGTCATAAGATCCAGCCCTACCTCAGGCTCCATGCTCAGCATGCTCTGGACTCTCTCTCTCTCCCTCTCCTCTGCCCCTCCCCACTGTGCTCTCTCTCACTCTCTCTCAAATAAATAAATCTTAAAAAAAAAAAAAAGATTTTTATGTTGTATCTCCAAAGTGTTTTAGAAATCAAAGTTTTCCTAAAGAATTTCTAAATTATACATAGCAATAGTTCAACTGCTGAAAAAGGTGAACATGACATCCAGTCGCAAGCAAACCAGTATGAAAAGCATTTCTTGAAAAAACAAAAAAAGCCTCACTTCTATTAATGAGTGTTGGGCTAAGTAGATGGTGAGCTATAAACTTGGTCCATGGATAAAGAGGATCATGGCAGAACTGATTAATATTTCAGAGGAAGAGGGTGGAGTACAATGAAACGTTTTGTATGGATATTAGGATATTATAGATTTCAAAACAGGAACTGCCATCTGGTCATGATGGAATTACTTACTGAAAACAAATTTAAAAATGAATAAAAAGGGGCGACTGGGTGGCTCAGCGGGTTAAAGCCGCTGCCTTCGGCTCGGGTCATGATCCCAGGGTCATGGGATCGAGCCCCACATCGGGCTCTCTGCTCTGCGGACAGCCTGCTTCCTCCTCTCTCTCTCTGCCTCTCTGCCTACTTGTGATCTCTGTCTATCAAATAAATAAATAAAATCTTTAAAAAAATGAATAAAAAGTATGAAATCACTCTTTATTTATATATTTATTTATATATCCCACTGTGACCCCAGAGAGATGGAAGTAATGAGATTTAAGTCCCAGTAATATAGCAGATACATGCCTGTATGCATTTTTTGACTACAGTAAAGGAAGGGGAGCCCAAAAAGTAATGGTGGTCTTGGAGTGCAAGGTCATTGAGGTGGTGGGATGATGGCAGAGGCCTCAGTGATAAAAACTATGCAGGAAAGGAACTACGGGCTCTTTATGGTGGTACTCTTAAGGGTTTCTTTGTTGTTGTTTTGTTGTGTTGTTTTGGTTTTTTGTTTTTGTGGGTATTTTGTGCCTAAAACTATGCTGTATATTCAAAGGTTGAAACTCTACAAGGCCTAGTAAAGGACAACCTCTTTGGGTTCTAAATAACCAACTCATCTTGCTTCTAAGAAACTAACTTTTCTCAGAAGTATACACCTTTCCTCTCAGGATCTAATGCTAAATTTTATTAATACTAATGGTAAATTTATTTTAATTTTAGGCTGTTAGATAGTTGAGTGTAGTTTATTACATTTTTAGGCATTTGTCACTTTTTATAATCTATTTTGAGGCCAGATCACTTTTCTGTGATGTGTCACCTGTGTGAACAGCAACTCCATAGGGCACATGATTACTGTCTCTTCTATATTCACAAAAGTATATGTTATGACTTCTACATTCAACTACTTAATGAACTAGACAGGGTTTATATTAACCTTCTTTAATTTACTTAGTCTCTCCTTTGCTTAAAGAAGTCTGTGCATGCTTCTTACCTTTCTGAATCCTTCATAATCCATATCTATACATACACTAGTCTCATAGCATCTTCCAAAAATTATTATGATTTTATAGTAGCCTGCAAACTAATTCATTGTAAAGGATACTTTCTTCTGCAACTTCTAACCATTTTATGGCTAATTGAACATCTTTGGAAACAAGTTTGTAAAACCACGTTTTCATCTGTAGTAAGAGGTTATTGCATTCTCTGAGGTCTAAGTGAAAATCACTGTGCCTTTATAAAATTGTAAAGTGTGGATTAAAGAAATGGAAATCTGCAGTAACTACTGAGTATAAAATTTTATGGAACCAGTGCCAGAATTTTTCCTTTTTTTAAAGCTACCTCCTTATATCCAAACCGTATCTTTTGAGGGTAGCTTAGTTGGGATCTTAGGTATATTGTACAAATAAAAAGGGAAGCAGCATTTCATACAATAAGCTGTTAAAAAGAATGACAAGGTACTCTAGATGAATAGACATGGAATAATTAATTAAAATTACATATAATTATTTAAAGAAAAATAAAATGAGGTAAAAAAAAAAGGACATATACCATAGTGCTATTTGTGTTTCTTAAAAACAATGTTAGCCTATCAAAACAGTAAACAGGGGCTAACAACCATTTTCTGGGAAATACTGCAGGATTAGGAGAGTATATGGAATGAGTCTACATGAAAGTACATTTGTTTTTTAATATGCGTTTTTGGTATCATTTAAATTATTTTTAGCAAACATATCACTTTAGTATTCAGAAATATACATTAATATTAATATATTGTCATCAAGTATATATGAATAATTATACATATTAATACAATTAAGCTAAAAATTACTAACAAGGTGTTCCAGAAAAGTGTTGTCTAATTGTTCTGCTCTTACTGATAACCAGAAAATAAACTGAATCAGTAATCAAACATCTCCCAACAAACAAAAGTCCAGGGCCAGATGACTTCTGAGGGGAATTCTACCAAACATTTAAAGAAGACTTAATACCTATTCTCCTCAAATTACTCCAGAAAGTAGAAATGGAAGGAAAACTTCCAAATGCATTCTATGAGGCCAGCATTACCTTGATTCCAAAACCAGACAAAACCTCCACTAAAAATGAGAATTATAGGCCAATATCCCTGATGAACATGGATATAAACATTCTCAAGTTATTAGTGAATCAAATCCAACAGTACATTAAAATAATTATTTACCACAGACAAGTGAGATTCATTCCAAGACTGGAGGGGTAGATCAATATTCACCAATCAACATGATACCATATTAATAAAAGAAAGGATAAGAATCCTATGATCCTCTCAATAGATGCAGAAAAGGCATTTGAAAAACTACACCATCCATTCTTGGTAAAAACCCTCAACTAAGTAGGGTTAGAGGGAATATTCCTTAACATCATAAAGGCCATATACAAAAGTCCGATGGTTAATATTATCCTCAATGGGGAAAAACTGAGAACTTTCCCTCCACGGTCAGAAACAACACAGGGATGCCCACTCTTACTATTATTGTTTAACATAGTACTAGAAATCCTAGCCTCAGGATTCAGGCAACAGAAAGAAATAAAAGTTATCCCAATCAGCAAGGAAGAAGTCAAACTCTCACTATTTGCAGATGACATGATACTTTATGTAGAAAACCTGAAAGACTCCATCAAAAAAATTGCTAGAATAAATGAATTCAATAAAGTTACAGTATACAAAATCAATGTACAGAAATCTGTTGCATTTCTAAACACCAATAATGAAGCAGCAGAAAGAGAAATCAAGGAATCAATCCCATCTACAATTGTACCCAGAACCATAAGATGCCTAGGAATAAACCTAACCAAAGAGGTAAAAGATCTGTATGCTGAAAACTTTAGAACACTTATGAAAGAAATTGAAGAAGACCCAAAGAGATGGAAAAACATTCTGTGCTCCTGAATTGGAAGAACAAATATTGTTAAAATATCTATAGAACCCAAAGCAATCTACACATTCAGTGCAAACCCATTCAAAATGCAACCAGCATTTTTCACAGAGCTAGAACAAACAATCCTAAACTGTGTATGGAACCACAAAAGAACCCAAATAGCCAAAGCATTCTTGAAAAGGAAAAGTAAAGCTGGAGGCATTACAATCTGTATCCCACACTATGTTATAAAACTGTAATCATCAACACGGTATAGTACTGGCACAAAAACAAACACATACATCAATGGAACAGAATAGAGGACCCAGAAATGGACCCACAACTCTATGGTCAACTAATCTTCAACAAAGCAGGGAAGAATATCTTATGGAAAAAAGATAGTCTCTTCAACAAATAGTGTTGGAAAAACTGGACAACAATATGCAGAATAATGAAACTGGACCACTTTCTTACACCCTGCATAAAAAAAAAAAAATTCAAGATGGATGAAGGCCTAAATGTAAGATAAGAAACCATCAAAATCTTAGAGGAGAACACAGGCAGCAACTTCTTACTATACATTTATCCTGTGGCAAGGAAAACAAAAGCAAAGAGTGAACTATTGGGCCTTCATCAAGATAAAAAGCTTCTACACAGCAAAGAAAATAACAACCAAAACTAAGAGGCAACCAACACAATGGGAGAAGATATTTGCAATACTTGATAAAGGGTTAATATCCCAAATCTATAAAGAATGTATCACACTCAATGCCCAAAAAACAAATGATCCAGTTAACAAATGGGCAAAAGACATGAATAGACATTTTTCCAAAGAAGACATTCAGATGACTAACAGACACATAAAAAGATACTCAACATCATTCATCATCAGAGATATACAAATCAAAACCACAATGAGATACCAACTCACACCTGTCAGAATGGCTAAAATTTCCAACACAAGGAACAAGAGTGGAAACATTTGTTTCCAAGTGTCCATCAACTGATGAATGAATAAAGAAGAGGTGGCATATATGGAATATTGCTCAGCCATCAAAAAGAATGAAATCTTCCATTTACAATATGGATGGAACTAGAATGTATTATGCTAACTGAAATAAGTCAGAGAAAGACAAATAACATGATTCCACTCATATGTGGAATTTAGGAAACAAAACAGATCAACATAGGGGAAGGAAAAAAAAAAGAGAAGTAGACAAAGCATAGGAGAGTCTTAACTAGAGAGAACACACTGAGAGTTGCTGGAAGGGAGGTGAGAGGAGGGATGGGCTAAATGGGTGATAGGTATTAAGGATGGCATTTGTTATGAGCATTGGATGTTATATGTAAGTGATGAATCATTAAATTCTACTTCTGAAACTAATATTGCACCATATGTTACTTACTAGAATTTAAATAAAAACTTAAAATATTTTAAAAAATAATTGCTCTCTTAATGTATTTCTTTTCTGTTACTGTATAATGAATTATTACAAATTATTGGCTTGAAACCACACAGATCTAATATTGTCACAGTTTCTTGGGTCAAGAATCTGAAAATAAATGTGTTCTGTGTTCCTGGTCTTCCAATTTAGCCATGTGGCAATGTCATCTAGAGTTTGGGGTTCTCTAAAAGTCTTTTAGGTAGGTGGCAGATTTCTGTTCTTTGGGATTATAGTTACTGAAGTCTCTGGGTTTGTTGTTGTTTAGCTGTGGGTCAATCCCAGCAACTACAGGCCTCTCCCTCATAGTTCCACTCACAACACAGCAGTTTCCTTCCCCTTTCAGGCCAGAAAGATAATTACTCTGCTGCTTCACCTTCAAGGACTCGCCTGATTATGTTAGGCCCACCCAGGATAACCTCTCTTTTAACTCCAAGTCAGCTGATTGGTAGCCTAATCATGATAGTGATATCCTGTCTTATTCAATGGTTGTACTCACAGTCAACGCAAGGGTTTATTGTGGCCACTTTTGAATTGTACCTACAACAGGGAGAAAGAATAGCCTGCAGATTTGATCATCCTGCTTGAATGTTCACATTTGCTTCTTTCCTCTGCATTTTAACATCATATATATATATATAAACATGGAAAATTACAGTTGCGGGGCGCCTGGGTGGCTCAGTGGATTAAACCTCTGCTTTCAGCTCAGGTCATGATCCCAGGGTCCTGGGATTGAGCCCCACATTGGGCTCTCTCTGCTCAGCAGGGAGCCTGCTTCCTCCTCTCTGCCTGCCTTTCTGCCTACTTGTGATCTCTGTCTGTCAAATAAATACATAAAATCTTTAAAAGAAATTACAGTTGCAAGAACTTACTGTTTTCTGACATAGCATCATTTTTTTTCCCCTAGGAAAACCAACAAAGACCACAGAATCTGTAGTCAATAATCAAAGAAGACAAAATGAACTCTTTTGATAATTACAGTCCCCAAATATAGGCTATCCATTCTAATAGGTATCTGCCCTTCCGTTTCTATTTCTTGAAGTTGGATTCAGCTCAGAAGGCCTATTATACATATACCATCGCCTTCACAATATCTCCCCTGACTTTTCCATCTATAGCAGATGAATGATAAAGACAGAAACGTACTTTAAAACCTGATGTGATTCTCTTTTGTTCCAGTCTGCCTAACATACTGGTTAAGCTAAAAGCTCTGACCTCCAAACTCACAACTGAGCTTGTGAGCCATTCATTTGTTAGTATATTATGAACATGGATATTTTTCTCTCTTAAGATAGTTACATACAGTATTGTAATTTATGATATTAGGCTATATTTATACAGTCGGTCTGATTCCTATATATATTTTTTGCAGCTTTTAAACCTTTTTCTTGTGTTGTTACTCTTCTCTCCTGATGTGGCAAAAAGGAAAAATCCAATATATTTATATGTTTATGTTCATAGTTATTGCACACATTTTTTTTTTACCAAGTCTTGTTGTAGCAGCACAATTGGAATAATACTGTAGTTCTACTGGGCTATTTTATGAGGCAATAATCTTGTTGCTTATGAGTGAACTCGATTACCGTTTTATAAACCTACAGTAGAAAGGCTGTTACCTTTCAAACATTTTGGGTTGATCTTTCATTTATTTTTGAATTATGTCTAATAAAGACATAGTTGGAAGTCAAAGTTCTCCAAGTATAGTCTACCTTAAAATCAAATTAGAAAAGTCACAAAATCAAAATGTCTACTGAGCTCTGAGTCTTGAAAATTTCATAAGTTATGCCTCAGACTTTTCTTTATTTGGTTGACCTGGAATATTTATGGGACTTCCTAGTTTTTAAGTGATAGTTTCATGAAATATCTGTAATATGAATGTTAAGTTTAAAATAGTAAATCATTTGTTAATTTAGCCAATTTTTTTAATGTGACAATTTCAGGGTCCCTTAGTGTCTCAGTTGGTCAAGCATCTGCCTTTGGCTCAAGTCATGATCCAAAGTCCTGGAACCAAGTCCCGCTTCTCCCTCTCCCTAACAATCTCCCTCTGTGTGCAAGCCCTCTCTCTAATAAATAAATAAAATCTATAAATAAATAAAGTGACAATTTTGTTTCTTGAGTCATCGTTTTATACCTTCATTTTTTTTTTACAGTCACAGGTGTTTAAATTCAAGGGTAGATGAGTCAGTGTAGTTGAATCTCAAGCTTTTTCCTCTAATTTCAATTTTATCTCACTTACAATTTTTTCTAAAGCCAGTGAACTTATTGGAGATGTATTACTTGCAAGGAAGAATGCACTGTCATTATAGACATTAGGAGAAGCTAACTATAGCCTACAATCTTTCCAAGCACATGTCGTGTAGCTATAGAACATGTAGGCAATGGCTGCCTTATTTTGTTTTGGGAAACATCCTTTTTCTACATAGTATTCATATAATTATACATATGAAACATGACTGATTCAATTTAGGATCTGACTAACTGAATCATTGGCGATTAAAAAAATATAAAGTCTATTTTTCTCTACCTTATAGTAAAGGAAATTTAGAGTTTAAAAAAATAATTTGAGATACTATTGACATAATATTTTATATGCCATATTTCTTCTGATTTTTTAAAATACCACTAAAAACTTTTACCGACTTTGAATTTTATTGTTTAATCTGTTTACCACTTATATACCTCCGGCCTTCCCAAAGTCATTTACAGACCTTTCCATTGAAGCCCATGTCTCCTTGCATCTTTCTGCCAAGGGCATCCTCTAGCTCTGGCACCATCTTCAGCTTTGCTGGGCAGGGAAACTGATGGTCAATTGGCTAACTTCTTTTCATGTGACAGTGAGAGTGGCATAGTGTGACAAAGATCATATGGCCTGCAAAAGCTGAGATATTTGCTATTTGGCCCTTTACTGAAAAAGTTCCTTGACCACTAACCTAAAAATTGATCTCAATCAAATGGAAATGGTGAATAAAAATTCATTTCCTCAACACATGGGGAAATTATAAGGTGTGTTCCAGGTACAGATTTAGCCTCTGTTGTTTTGAGGGTTGTTTAGTTCAATAACATACCTTTTATTGGCTTTATTGGCTTCAACTTCTCCTGCTTCATGTGTGTACATCCTTATCAAGTTTTCCAGGATCAGGTCCCAAATAAACTACTTGTATCCAAACCTCAGTCTCAGAATGATTATGATGAACCCAAACTTGGATATCTTCAACACTATTTTTTTAATCTGTCCAACTATTACTTAAATTAGCTTTGTGAGTTGTTACATGCCAAGATTTTATTCAATGTTTATTCATCTTGCACTGAAAACATCATGTGCTAAATTATAAAATATGGGTAAAATTTTGAGAAGTCTAAGGGATATATTTTGTAACTCTCCTTACTTTTTGGCACTTTTTTGGTTTCCATATTCATAATTAAGTTTAATT
>ML102100.1:0-105403 GCA_003697995.1 Taxidea taxus jeffersonii | reverse complement strand
ACTTTTTGGCACTTTTTTGGTTTCCATATTCATAATTAAGTTTAATTCATGTTGGTATCTTGCTGTGATCTTATGAGTAAAAAATATTCATCAGTTCCCTTCTATTCTTAAGATACACAGTGATTTGTAACCTGTCAATGTAAATTAAGTAATTGTGGGGCACTGCAAGGAATATTGAGTACCTTTGCCCCTTAAAACAGAAGATCAAGGATGGAGAAGGCATAACTCCTTGTCCCTTATGTAAACAATGCGTCAGTGGCTAGGAGAATAAGCATAAATTGTATGAGAAAGTTTCAGGAACCAGAGACATCATTACTGGTATAAATGGACAACCTTCTGCTAAGAATCTAGAACTATCATGATCCAACTGCTACATGCTGGGTTATGTAACCACAATGAGGGTTGAGAGTAAGAGCTTTGCCTTTTTTTTTTTTTTTCTTGAGAGGATGAGAGAGAAAGAGAATGTTAAGTAGGCTCCACACCCATCATGGAGCCTGACATAGGGCTCGATCTCAACATCCTGAGACCATGACCTGAATTGAAACTAAGTTGAACACTTAACTAACTGAACTACTCAGCACCCGCCACCCTGGCTTTTTTTTTTTTTTTTTTTAAGAAAGAGAGCCCATAGCTTAAGTATTCTTCATTACTAATGTTTATGGAGAGGGTTTAGAATTTGTAAGCCCAGACTGAAATAGACTAATTAAAAAAAAAATGGAAAATCATCATTAGAGGATTCAAACCCCCTCTATGTCTAAACATAGAGCAAAAGAGCTACAAGAAGAAAGCGTACAGGAACAAAATTGTGGGCTTATGGTGGCGGGAAAAGGTACCAAATAAAGTTGGAGACAAAGTGAATTTTGGCAGAGATACAAGTCAATGGTAGCCAGAGTTCAGTTCCTATGAGCTGTATATATATATATATATATTTTTTAATTAGGGATAGTAGTTGTGATATCACATATGGTAATACGGTAATGTCATTTTGCAGAGGAATAGATCTGAAAGACAATTCTGTAGTTTCATTTTCTCTTTATTCTAATATTCTAGAATGCTTTTAGGGTCTGGGGAATCCAGGGAGTTTATAGTATCTGCCAGGGACTTGTTGAGAGTAACTGACTATGGTTACTTCTTTGGGATCTAACAGCTGACCACAGTGAGAAATCTGAAAAATTTTGAAACATACAGTTTGTATTAAACAGAACAGGCCAAGGGATCTTGAATGGAATGGGGAATTCTAAAACTCAGTTTGATGTTTATCCTTTGCAATTCCACACCAGGTTTTAACTGCAAAACTTCTTTCTCTGTCCTCTATCGGTTATTCTACATTCACAAATAATGTAGCCTTTGATTAAAAGTATATATATATATATATATATATATATATATATATATTTGACTCATTCCATTTTTGAAGATACCACTACAGATATGCAATCTCTCACTCTGATGGCTTTCAAAGTTGGGACTATTTCAAGAAATTTCCTTCCTGCCAGAAATAGCTTTCTATGCTAGAATCACCTTCAATCTTTCACTTAAGAAAGGGAAAAAAAAATAATAACATCTAGATCATGTCATAAAATGTTTTACAACTTGCAAACACTCAACTTCTGTTGATCTTGTCATTCTCCCTTTTGCTGACTCGGTTGGCAGATGTCTCATTTTTGCTCTCAGCTACTTGAAATAGTGCAGTTCATTTTCAAAATGTTTTAGATTTCACATCATTTTATCAGAAGATACTTCTTAAAAATAGTGTGCTTATCAAAAAATCTGTTTTGTCATTTTCATCTCATGTTATTTAATACTCCCTGTCGTAAACAGCTTAAGTAATGGAAAGTTTTGAAAAATAAATTCCCCAGCTCACATTCTGGAAAGTAAGGTGGGTTCCCCCCACCCCTGGAATTATTTTTCTCCTGCCTGTATTTTGAGTTAGTTGTTCATGCAACTGTGAAAAAGAAATGTAATCTTAGCCACAAATTCCTTTTTGAAAGCAATTAGCAAAGGCTTATTATGTTAAAATCCATGAATTTACATATTCATCCTTCCTTTCCCCAACACTGAGAACTTAATTGCTTGACTGAAGAAAAGACTCCCCTTAGATACTTTACATGGTACTCAAGTGTTAAGTCTAGGTTGAAAAATGTGCTACGTATTTTTTATCTATAATATCTTAATTTCAAAAAAGGACAGGTTCATGTTTTAAACAGGTTTATAAGTTAATCAGTCGTTCCTTCTCTTCCTTAAACAAGAGCCCTTTATTATAGTTTTGAGAACTCTTTATCTTCTACATCATCACCATCTCTGCTTCCATTTGAAGGTGAGACAGGGAGGGAGGGGGAAAGCACTCATGACAGCAAGTCAGTGAGAAATCTATCAAATGCATTACTGAGATCTCACTTCCCTAGGGTTTTTGGCCAATAAATGTTAATTATTTTCTGCTCTAAATTTAGTTAGTTACATTTTGATTACTTGCTTTCAAAACTCGTGAACAATACCAAAGATTGGTTTCTTCTTTATAGAATTATGACAAATGTTTTTGTCATTATTACTGAGAGTTTACTCAGTAAATTTATAGCTAAACATATATTTTACTATATGTATATTTTTTTACTATTGTAAATTTCATACTAAGCAGTCTCAACAATCCTTGGAAAGATTTTCAGTTCTGAAAATCTGAACATTCTTTTTATTGTCATATTACTATTTAACAAAAAGGAATATTTTGCAAAAACTATTTTAAGGTATAAATTCAGCAATGATTCAGCATGTACACTATGGAATTGCTTAGAAACTACTACTGTAATTGCATAATAATAATTTTTAATCACTAGTGCCTAATATTCATAATCACGATAAAATCAAAGTATGTTTTTTGTGTCACACAAAAACAATATGACAACGAAAAAATTTAAGATACAAAATAGTTTTAAAATGCATATATATTTATAAATATATAATGAGAAGAAATTATGGCTATTTCCTTCTATATATAGTACAATATACAAAATTAAAATAATCCTAGAAACTCTTTAAATATCTTTGCACCCTCTCCTTCCAAAGCCCTCTCACTGAGAAAATTAGGTGTGATATAACTAGAAGAAACTCCTAGCCAAGATTGAAATAACTACTGAGAAAGCCTAAAAAGGCAATAAATAGTGACCACTACATTTTTTAGTATACTAGAGATTCTTTTACCTGAAATCTGAAATCTCTTTTAGACTTTATAAGTGCCCAAATAAATTCAAATAATATTTAAACTAATATCAACTAATAACTAATCCCTGGTGTATCAAAAGAAACATCTTGATTATACATCTATACTATAAAGACTATAAAGTGTTAAAGGAGTGAGATAAACATGTATTGGTTATCCAGATCCATGTGAATGAAATGTGGTTTTTCTGTGTGTTGGGTAACTTAATATATTCCTACAAAAAACAAAAAGTCATCAAAGTTTTCTTGCTGATTATAATCAAAAGGTTATCTAACACCAGAACATGAAGCAAGTAATACACAGTTTAAACATAACAAACTTATGAATTTAAAAATCTTAGTAGAAAACTAATCCTAAAATGTGTATGGAACCAGAAAAAATCTTGAAAAGCCAAAGCCATCCTTAGAAAGAAGAATAATGCTGGAGTCATCACATTCCCTTGTTTCAAATTATATCACAAAAGTATAGTAATCAAAACATTGTATTTGACATGTCTTGTACTGGCATGAAAACAGACACATAGATCAATGGAACGGAATAGAGAAGCCAGAAAAAAACCCAAGCATATATGGTCAATTATTTTATGACAGAGGAGCCAAGTATATAAAATGAGGGAAGGCAGTCTCTTTAATAAATAGTGTTGGGAAAACTGGAAAGTCACACAAGAATAAAACTGGGCCACCATCCTACACCATACGCAGAAAACTAACTCAAAATGGATTAGGGGTTTGAATGTAACACCTGGAACCATTAAATTCCTAGAAGAAAACATAGGTGTTTAGCTCCTTAGCATTGGTCTGGGCAATGATTGATTGGATTTGACACCCAAAACAAAGACAACAGAAGCAAAAAGAAATAAGTGGACCTGTATCAAACTAAAAAGCTTCTGCATAGCAAAGGAAGATATCAACAAAATGGAAAGGCAACAAACCAGACAAAAGAAAATATTTGCAAATCATACATCTGATAAGGGGTTAATGTTCAAAATATACATAGAACTCATACAACTCAACAGCCAAAAAAAAAAAAAAAAAAACAACAACAAAAAGACAATCCAATCCAAAAAATCAAAGGATCTGAGTAGACATTTTTCCAAAGAATACGAACAGGTGGCCACAGGGACGTGTAAAGGTGTTCAATATCACTAATCATCAGAAAAAAATGCATGTCAAAATCAAAATGAAGTATTATCTCACACTTAGAATGGCTATTACTAAGACAAGAAATACCAAACGTTGGCAAGCATGCAGAGAAAAGGGAACTTGCACATTGTTGGTAGGGATGTAAACTAGTGGAGCCACTATGGAAAACAGTATAGAGATTCCTCAAAAAGTTAAGAAAGAATTAGGATGTGATCCAGCAACTCCACTGGATATTTATCTGAAGATAATATGAACACTGAGGTAAAAAGACGCGGTATTCATCTTAACATTATTTACAATAGCAGGGACATGGAAAGCAATCTCAGCCACCATCAATGGATGAACGGAAGCTGTGGTATACATACACAATGGAATATCATTCACAATAATACAAGGAGGAAATCTTACAATTTGCTATAACATAGAGGGAATTTGAGGGGATCATGCTTATCACAATAGGAGTCAGAGAAAGAAATATTATATCATCTCACTTATACATGGACTCTAAAACAACAACATCAAACTCATAGAGAATAGATTCCTATTCTCCCAAAGTGGAGGGTGCTAGACAGAGGAAATGGGTGAGCTGTTGAGAAAAGACACAATCTTTCAGTTACAAAAATGTCAGTACTGCCTGCAGATATAATATACAGTGTGGTAACTCCAGTGGACAATACCTTATTATGTTTTTGAAAGTTGCTAAGAGAGTAGTTCTTAAGAATTCTTTTCACAAGAAACAAAAGTTGTAACTGTATGTTGTTGGATATTAACTAGACTTACTGTGATCATTTTGCAATATGTACAAATATAGTATTGTTATACACTGAATACAGTGTTATATACAAATTATTATCTTTAAAAAAACTTAGTATTTCAGGAAGTCTTGGATCTATGCTATCCTATTTTCAATTATCTTCTGAAATAGTCCAATGGAGAAATTTACCTTGACTTCAGAAAGTTGACTTAGTTGGCCCCTTTCTGAAATGTATACAGACTGATAGAGTTACTAGTTTTCCTTCTTTGATCATGGTTACCAGGAGACTAAGTTCTACACTTAGCTGAATTATGTCCTTTCTCTGAACCAGATGAATCTCCAGCTAGAACTTTTCCTGCTTGATTTTTCACAAATAGATACAGGAGTATATCAAAAGGTAGTTTACATGGCAGAAATCAAGTTTTAGTTGCTTTCTTTTTTCAAATGAGCTATAGTTATGGCTATAGCCTGATGTTCCTCTACTGCATAAGGGACAACTCTGCTATATAATTAGTCATAGGACCTAAGCCTCGGTTTCTTATTAAATAAAGTGTGTCCTTGATAATTACATAGGTTACAAATCAAGACCAAAATTATTAGTCGGGTGGTTCTGGTGGAAGCTGCTACCAAAACAAAATTTTAAAGGCCTCATTTAATATGTCTTTGCCTTTTGCTTGTCTTGATGTTAGTGGTAACTTTATGGTGGCAGTTTTCCTGTTTGCTTAGGAAGGAGAGAGATTTATTATTATCTGACCAAATGGAGAATATGAAAACCAGGAGTACTGTAGCTAATGGCTGGAATTGACATTTGGTCAGGATTAACTGCAGAAAGAACCAGTACAGGCAGATGAAATAACGTTTAAGTTCAGCCTGTTGGGAAGAACATACCCTTGGGTAGTATGAGAAACCTGGCCATGTGCCAACTTGCTCCCAAAGGACACACAGACCTGGATTTTTCCTGCTTTATCTTTATACTAAAAGTGTACAGATGTATTCTTTTGGCCATAGTGAGGATTTCATCCACAGCTGAACTGAAATTTTGGCACACAGCCTTATTGAAAAATCAATGCATCTGTCATAGAGAAAATATAAAAGGATATGTTCTTCTTGACAGGAGAGGGTAGAAGGTGAGAGGAAGGAGTTAAAGGCAAAATTTGGTAGATATATATCATTCTAAGTATTTTTTTCTATAAAAGTCCGTTTCCATTTTCTACAACTTCATACATGGGTCATGTTTTTATTATCAGTCATGTTCATACTGGATTCACATCTATAGGATTTCATTAAAATACTCATCTTTGTTCTTATTACAAAGAGAGCTCTGGTAACAATTTGTGGGTGTAACTAAAGGCAGGGAAAGTTTATGGCATTCTCTGTGGAATGGTTTAGTTATGTACCTATATATAAAGGTCTTGGTAGACTGAGGAGAATCTTATAGTTATTATGCATACATCTGAGGAGTTCTTGGGTACCTTCTAGCCAACTCCTACACACCAGTTCTTTTGTGGAAATCTTCATCAACAATATTATAGAATCTATTCTAGCATTACATGATTGCTAGATTCATTTACATGAGGATTTAATTAATCCAAATGATGTAATAAAACATGTGGTTAGCTGTGTTTTCCTTGGTTTCATGGTTAACTAGAAAATTCAAAAAATATTCAGTGTTTACCATTTTTTGTCTCTGTCTCTTTGTGGACAAGAATTGATCTGGTTTCAGATATTAATGGTAGAGCAAAGGGAAGTATATTTGGTGAGACCAGTTTCTGTAAGTTCACAGCAGACATTTCTTCTAGCTATGGCCCTGACAGTTCACATAGCCATATAAACTGTTATAGCTAAGCAGAATTATGTTATTTGGACACAACTAACCCTGCCATTTTTTGTGAGGACGTGGTCTGGGCCAATAGTGATTTGATTTTAGATGGAGTCTGACAAAAAGCAGAATGTGAAGAAGGTGAAATACAAGTAGACTCACAACAAATTAGAGGTACCACATTTTTTTTTTCCCCTGTCAGGCTTGTAGCCGTGACCTGCTTGAAGAGGCAGAAAACTGAAATGGAAGAAAGGTCTGAGAATTCAGAAGTCTCAGAAAATGCCACTGTTAAAAAATAAATGGCCTTTATGGATTTTACTCTTCATGTTTTGTGAAATGTGTTAGGAATTAAATTTTGAGGAATAGCATGAGTTTTCTTATCTCTAGCTTTGTTAAAGGGCTTTTTTGTTAAATAACTTTAATGCTAAGGTTAATTAGGGAAGAAGGCACAGGGAATCCATTTGTGTTGTAAAGAATAAACTGCTAAGTGCAAAAGGATAGGCTGTGGAGAAGAGATGCTGTTTTGTGTATTTTGGGGTTTAGCCTGTGTTGTTTTCTATAAAGATTTGTGTCTTGGGGTCTACTAAATTATTCCATTATAATAAATTTCATTATAAATTCCATTATGTAAATTCTATTATATCCTGTTTTGTATTTTCTAGGTCTCTAAGAAACTCTCTCAGGAGTTATCTCATAAGGAGAAAAAAGGGTTATGTCCAAAGTAGTAGGCAGCCTCCACCCCCCTTTTTTCTCCCCTATGCTGGTAGCTTTTATTTATGGATGACATCCCTTATATTTGCATTGTTCCAGTGGATGGATTCCTAAGATTAAACTGCGAAAGGAGCAAAAAAGATAATTTCAATGAGAAAAATCAATTAATGTTAAGATCTTTTTAAGTTCAATTTCTTGAAAATCCTTGTTTCTCTGGTAATAAACTCATATATCTTTGCTGAAGAAACACAGAAGAATTATTTTAATCCTCTTGGTTCTTGAGAGTTTTCTAATTAAAAGACAATAATGAGATCATCTTACTCTTAAGTGAGAGGGGTTGTTTTTTCAGTATATTATCACTTTATCATATACCCAACCAACCCCAATTTCACCCCTGCTTCATTTTGCTTTCCCATGCTCTATCCAGTCTTTAGCTGTAAAGTCAGTTTTTCTTTCTTTTATTTTTATTTTTATTATTTTAAGTCTAGGTCTTTATCTTCAGTGTCATGGTAAACCCCTTGAGGGCAAAGTTCAAGTCCTATGGAGGGTGTAAGGATACAGTTTCAGGTGTTCCCCCAAAATGTGTCTTTTACTCTCAAAATATCTTTCAGATCCTTAATCTTACAGGTAGTATTTCTTCTGCTTAAGAAAAGCACTTTGATGGAAATATGGAAAATTAATTTTGTTAATTCACTTGTAGTATGGATGTGTTAAAATATTTTAAAATAAATTTGGGATAAGTAAGGAAGTGCATTGGAGACTCTGAGTGCTTTAAGACACTGATGAAAATGAAGTAATTTCAGAATGAATAACTTAGTGACTATTTTCCTGTTTATGTAGGATTTAACTACATATAACTGCTAATGTTGACTTCAATATATACTTCTAGAACTTGGTAGGAAGCATTCAAGTATCTTATATTCTTGTCTATTTTATATGTTTTAGAATAAAATAAACTCTACCTGAAAAGACAAATATAAAAATCAATATTTTATGGTAACATTATTTCCCTTATTTTTTAATGTTAAATTCCTAAAATTAGAGGTTTTTATTTTAGGAAATAGTTACACATTGAAAAAAATGGATGTCAAAATCTTAAGAAATACTTGATTTCTTTCTAAAGTTGATTCTTTTTAATTTGATGATACATGCATTTAAAGTATGGCTACAACAGAGTAATGTAAATTTATTGGAAATAGAAACTTTTAAAAATATCTAAAAAAGTAATACTTAGTACTAGTTCTTGAAAAATTCAGTTGAATTCCTGGGGATATAACCCAACTAATATTCTTAAGGATTGAACAGAGGTTCAATATAAGAGGTAAATTACTTATTAACAGTTCTTTACTCCTCAACTTTCTTCAGCAAAACTTGACTTTAGATCAGAAGTAGTGTTAGCACAAACCAAATCATCTTTGTCTTGGTGAATGCTGCTATTCTGAGAAGTGAGAAACGTCCTAGTTAGTACTAATATACTAGTACTACTAGTTTACTGAAAGGTCACAATTAAGTCTTAAATGCCTGCAGGAATCATGGTTAGAATGAGATTTGCTAATGAGTTAGAGAACTAATACACTGTAACTTCAAAATTTGTCATCTTCCTATCACTAACTTTTATGCTCTAGCTGGATAATACCTACATGCCAGCCTCAACATGTAAAGATATCGATTTACCGTATTCTTAATTGTGCTCATTTCCTTTCCTCATAGGAAGAGTTCAGTAACAGCCTTGTTGTAGAGTGCCTCTCCTTTCTCCTTAAGCCAGGAGCACTAGTGGGAATGGGAATGGAAGTCTCAGGCTCTGGAGAAACACCTCCTCTACTTCCACATTTCTTTCCATGGACATGTTTGTCAGAGCTTATTTACTATTTTTCACAGGCCACTTGAACGTTGAGAGTCTACTGTGTTGTGACAATAGTAACAATATTTGACACAAATTGATAACAATGTGGCAATGCCTCTATTTTGAAGTACTTGATAGAGGAAAGAAATTCAGGGCACCTAGTTTACAGGGAGTAAAACATTCAGAGCTCTTCTCTTATTAAACAATTAGATTTGCACAGAAAGGAAATGTTTACTGAAAATGAGTTCTGCTATCGAAGAAGTTATATTGAAAATAGTTTGAAATGGGTAATTTCTCTTTTTCTGTTTCCTAGCTGAATATAATTCTTAGGTAATCTGTTTACCAATGTTTCTAGTCCTTTGATTTTATTTGATTTCATTCATTTATCATTTCTACAAAGATCAAATATTAATGTGGATTAAGTGCCCATTAGTTCTTTTTTTCAAAGACCATACATTGATGAAACTAGCAATCAATAGGTTATAAGTGGCTGGAAGAACATTGTTAATAAAGTATATATTGTTTTCTCATGAGTGATATTTATTTAGTGTATATAAAATTGTTGTTGTTGTTATTGTTATTAAAGCGATTTATCTTTTGTACCAAGCTGAAGGCTTTATTTTGATATCATCAAATTTTTAGGCATTATACATAAAGGTAGTAATAATGATATTTGGTAATGTTTATCTTTATAAACATCTAAAGTATGTGGCTATTTCCACTTAAGCCACAGTTTTTTCCTGTGGAATGTAGAATGAAAACACAATACTTAAATTAGTCTTTTGTCAAGTTCTCAGGGGAAGTAGGTTGAGTGAGTGAGTTGACTGACACAAGAAATAGCATTTATTTCCTCTCTTTTGATATACCACATTAGGTTTATCAATTTGTGAATCATTTACGGAGTGACTGTCAATTTGATGGTTTAACAAGTCCATTTCCCTTGTAATAAATATTTGTATTATGTTTATTTTTACTCACCACAAGGTTACTTAGTGCCCGAAAGTCATATGGGCTTTCCAGAAAACTAAGCACTTTATTAATTTATATACAATTTAAGATTAGAATACATTGAAATTCTTGCAGGAGAGTGATTCATTCCATACTACTTAGAAAACTATAGAAGCACTTTTACTTCTGAGTCCCACATAATTTTTTAAACTGTTTAATTTTGAAGAGCTGTAAACTAGCCAAGTATGTGACTAATCAGATTCTTGTATTATCTTATGATATAACTGAATCAGCAGCTCCTTCTTTTGTTGTAATAAGAGTAATAAGAATAAAACTATCCTTGATAGGTTTTAAAGCTTCCCTTTCTCCTGATTATAAATTTGCTATTTACATTTACCCAAGACTGTTTATATATTTATAGATAAATATAAAGACAAAGATGGGCTACTAGTACAAATTTCTCATACATAAATTGGTATATAGGTAGATTGGATTCTGATACACATTTTCAGATTATTTTGGTTTAAATATTTCTCTAAAAGAAAATTTAGACCAATGGGTTGTGTAGGAGTTTATGAGAGACAGACAGAGAAGTGATATAATAACTTGGGGTAAGTCTTCAAATATTTTTTTGCTTTCCTGTTTTTACTCTCATGGAATCCTATGGTTCTAGAGAGTGGTCCTATTAACTGAACAACATGATGGCAACCTCCTTGATATACTTGTTTTGTCCTAACATAGTCAACTGCGAATAATATAAACTTTGTTTTTTTAACATCTAATCTTTCTGTTAAGACAAAATGTGGTTGACTTCATTATTTATTCAGGTGATAAAAGGAAATTTTCAAGTACCCTGACCAAAGCACTTTAAAGTCTTTTCTTGATTCAAACAAACAAACACAAGTTCCAGAGAATACATGCATCACTGAAATATTCTCAAATTTCATGTTAATTATCATCCTTCCCATTTATTTCAGGCTAAAAAATTTCCAGAGAAATTTTAGTCACTGCAATTTTGGACAGTGGTGGGGAAAATTTCAGTGATTCTTGATTTTATTTTAATCATTAAAGATGTTTAATGATCTCTTACTAAGTTACTTGTATCTTCTCCATGAGTCCCCTAAGCCCTTTCAAAGACTATAAGAGGCAGAAAGAGTATGTAATAGATTATTTCCTTCTTACTTCTCTCCTAAACATATAGGCAGCTTTCTCTATACACAAGGCATGGACCTTGTACAAGTCCTTGAGTACTTCTTTCAACACAAAATACTTCCCATAACAGCTCACTTTCTCTCTTGACTTAGACTCTATTTCCCATTCTTTTGTAATGAACCCAAAGGTAAGCCTTATGTAGTCCATCCACCATTTCCTTTAAGTGGTCAGATGTAGGGGGCACCTGTGTGGCTCAGTTGGTTGAGCAACTGATTCTTGGTTTCAACTCAGGTCATGACCTCAGTATAGCCCCAAAGGGGCTCAAGGGAGCAGTCTGCTGGAGATACTCTGCCCCTCACACTTTGCCCCTTGCTGATCCTTGCCCTGCTCATGCATGCACACTCTCATTAAAATAAATAAATAAATAAATAAATAAATGAAATCTTATTATTACTATTTTTTTTAAGTCAGGTAGAGTGGGGCTCCTGGGTGTCTCAGTCAGTTGGGTGTCTGCCTTTGGCTCAAGTCATGATCTCAGGGTCCTGGGATCAAGCCCAGCATCAGGCTCCTTGCTCAATGGTAAGTCTGCTTTCCCTCTCTATCACTTGTACTCTCTCTCTCAAGCTCTCAATTAAATAAAAAATCTAAAAAGAAAAGTCAGGTAGAGAAAATAAATGCTGTGTGGTATGGCATATATCTAGAAAAAAAAAAAAAATCATAGGACCAAAACAACAGGAAAGTGGTTACCAGGAGCTGGGGATAAGGGAAGGGGAAATAGAATTCCTTTACCAAATTCTCCCTGTCAGTTCCAAAATGAGTAAATTCTGAGGTTCTAGTGTATCACATGGTGACTATAGCTAGTAATACTGTATTATATAATTGAAATTTGCTAAGATGAAAGAACTTAAACATTCTCACTAAAAAAATATGTACCTGAGGTGATGGGCTTGCTAATTAACTCAGTGGGAAGATCCTTTCACAATGAATATGAACACCAAATCATTGTATAGTATACTTTAAATACCTTACAATTGTATTTGTCAATTCTATCTAAAGCTGGAAGAAAAAAAAAAAGTTGCATAAATAGATACCTGAGAAATGGAAGCAATTGACTGAATCAATGTCAAGAGTAAACAATGTCAAGAGTTTACATAGTAAACAGGAGAAATTATAAACACTAACACTTTGAAATTGGAGCTCTTGATGAACATAGTATTTTATTCTTTAGATTGTTATATTAACTTTTGAGCTATCACAGATAATTTTAAGAGGAGTCCCAGAAATGCATACATTCTCATAGCTGTATTATAGTAAACATATTTTTAGGGGAGCTACTTATATACAAAATAAAAACTATAACCTTGAATTTATGCATGTAAATTTTGTTTTATATTTGATACACTTAGTCCAAAATGATTCTGACATATAATGATAAATTCAAATTCACAATAAGAATGAGAATCTTTTCCCTATTTTTTTCTGCTTTACGTTATCAATTAAAATATTTAGTTTTAATTTCTAGGTTAAATAGAATGTATTATTTACTTCCAGGCAATGTTTCCACTTTTAATTATTTGCTACTCACCATTTTATTTTAGTGGATTTACCAGAATTTTGTTATTTAGGTTTATCTTATATATAAATAAAATTTGCAACCACCTATTTGGTTTGAGTTAGGGTACTTTGGGCAAAGCTTTTGACCCCAAATTTTCTTTTCCACTGGATCTGCTGTCATGGTTCACCATCATGAGTTAACATGTTGAAGGTGATGAAGTGTCAATAAAAGATATTCAAACTTTTAAAGGAGGCATTTTCCAGTCAAAAGCAAAGGCTGTGTCTCTAGTAAGTTATAACTTACTTTCCCCCAAATTTTTTCTAAACATTCACTGTATTTCATGAAATCTATACACTTTGTGATCAGTACTATTTCATAGCAAAAATTTCAGATCAAGTGAGAATTTCAGCTTCCCACATTAAAGATTTATTCTCTTTCTTCTATTCCATCCTTAACAATTAAACTTTTGTCCCACAACCCAAACCAAGCTGGTCTTATCAAAGTTTCCAGTAAGTCAACTTTGTCAGATCCTCCAGGCAATTCTCATTCATTAGCCTACTTGGCTTTCTAATAACATTTGATGCAGTTAATCACTTCCTCTTTCTTGAAACATCTTTTCTTGTCTTTCAGGATACCTCCCATTTCTGATTTTTCTCCTACTGTATTGGTGGTCAATTCTCAGTCTCCTTTACTGGCTCTTTCTCATCTTCCCACAGCTAGATACTGGCTTCCTTCCATTCTCTATCTACTCTCACTCATTGTGTACTCCCTTGTTGTTACATGGCTTTACACATATTCTGATAACCTGAATCTCTATCTTCACCTTATTTCTTTCTTTGTATACTAGGACATACTAGTATACTTCTTTGTATACTAGACTCATATTGAACTAATAGGCATATTTGCTTTGGTACTTAATAGTCCTCTCTAACCTGTGAGATCTAGAAACAAAATCCCCAAGTGGCCTAATTCCATTCCTCTTCTAAGCTTGCATTACCCACATCCTATTTAGTTTTTCATTGCAATAAAATTCATTCTGCTCAAATGTCTATTGCCACATTTTTGGCTCCTGAAACCTATTTGAACCAAGCTTTCACTTAAGTCATCAAGGTTTTCCTTTTCATTTGTCATTCTTTCTGAAACATTATCCTGCATGTCATTAAAGATTACGTTTTTTGCTCCTCCTCTCCTCCAAGGCCAGTTGGTCTTGGCCTTGATTAGTACACTGTGATTTTCTCTTTTACTTCTCTGACCTTTTGTTGTTACCCCATAAATATCAATATTCTTCCTAGATCTCTCTCCCTCCAGCTACATACTCATCTTAAAAAATTTCAGTCATATGCTTTGTTAATAGTTTTAATTATAAAAACCTAAGATAGCCCTACTTCCTAATTTCTAGAAAGAGTTCCAGAAATTTATTATGTTCATATATATTATGTTCATATATATATATACACACATACTATGTTCTACAAATATATATATTATATATGTTATATATAATATATAAATATATAAAACATACTGTGTTCTATAATTATCTTTTCTTCTTATAACTATTGCTATTATTTTGTATCTTCTCTTTCACTGATTACTTACCATAGTTCAGAGTGTTTACCTGTACTCTTCCTGATCTCTACATATGGTTTTAACAACTATTCAAGCATATAAGTCAAATATTCTGATATCATCTTGAGTTTTGTTCTCTCTTAAGACCACCTGGTTCCCTTTCACTCTCTCATACAAAGGTTCAGTGAATCATTATACCCTGTCCATTCTTATAGTAATAAACATCTGGGGGATTTGTCTCTTGATTTCTACTTCCATTGTTGGATTCTAGGCTGAGTTTCAGTAGGTTTTTAACTATCTTCTTTGCCTCCAGTTCCCTGCTTCCTTCTCTGTGCCTCCTACTCATTTTCTCTACTCTCATGGGATTGATCTTACAAACATGTAAGCCATTCTAATGGTCTCCCATTACTCAGATGCTACATTATTGGAGTGTTCACATGGCTTAATACGTTGTATAAAGGGGCGCCTGGGTGGCTCAGGGGGTTAAGGCCGCTGCCTTCGGCTCAGGTCATGATCCCAGGGTCATGGGGTCGAGCCCCACATCGGGCTCTCTGCTCTGCGGACAGCCTGCTTCTTCCTCTCTCTGCCTGCCGCTCTACTTACTTGTGATCTCTGTCTGTCAAATAAATAAATAAAATTAAAAAAAAAATACGTTGTATAAGATCATATGTAAAAATCATCTCGTAGCCTTTTCCCTTTCCATTAGATAATTCAGGATTTTCTTCCTTGCCTCAGTGCTTTGGATACATTCTTCTTCCTGAAGGACATAACTTTTCCTCTTGAGCCACTCTGACTTTGAGTAAAACAGTCGTCACAGAATTTCCAGTTATTGCCTCCTATCCCTTCATTCCATATCATATCAAGTTCTTCCTCCATGCTTTCAGTATATGTTGCTTACACAGTTATTATAGCACTCACCACACCATATTATAGAGATTTACTTTGGTCCTCTCTCTTTAGGATGAGATCTCTAAGACATATAAGACAGTGTAGGTATACATTTCTGAATCCTGTATTAAGACACTGTTTCTGGCACATGGTGCACATCAAGTAAATATTTTCTAGTTTTATAGTCCATAGTAGCACATATGTTCTTTATCAGCCATTAATAGCCTTGCACCAAATAGCTATTTCAGTAACTAGTCAGCTACTTAACAGAGATAAAAGAGTAGGAGACACAGTGAGGGATACTTTGAATGAAGGAGAAAGGGTCTTGAATGTGGAAGAGTAGGCCAGAATGGAAGAAAAGTACAGCAGTACCGGGTTCTGGCATTCAGAGCTCAATACAATAGACAGGAATACGGGAGAGAGAGGATACAGAAGAACAGGAAGGAATCACACAGAGAAGGATGGAGTGGTGCTAATGAAACACTCAATGTGCTTTTTCCACTTCACAATCTCTCAGACCCAACTGAGTGGCCATCTTCACTTGGATGATAAAAGTCACAGTCAGTATCAGTGATTTACTATTCACTTACTTTTCTAGTTCGTTGCTAACCACTGAGTTATGATTTATCAAAAGTAAAATGTAGATAAAGGCAAAGACATCACTTTTAAAGCTGTATGACTTTAAGAATGGAAAGACTGATACATCAATTGATGGATCTTTGGCTATAATCCAGTCCTCAAACTACAGATGCCGATGTGACAGATGGCACACTGAAACTCTCTGTTAGCCATGCGTCGTGGGTCACAGTAAGAACAGAGAGGTCAAGGCTCAGCATTTGATGAAGTACTGTGCTGAAGTGCTCAGCCCTACTCGTTGTTCCATGAGCACTGCATGCCTCATTGATTAGTAGAGTGGCTACATAGGTATTTGTAATACATTCTTTTATTTACCCATAGGATGTCAGAGTTAGAAGAGGCCCCTTAGAGATTTTTTTCCCTCATTTTGTTTAAAGATGAAGAAACTCATGCAGAAAGTTAAATTTCTTATCCAATATTAATGCCAATTTGGGGCCAAGACGACAAACAGAACAGTTGAAGCACAGTTCTCAATGTCATGGTCTCCCCACTGTTTTCCTTTTCATTTTCATTTATAGCATTTTACAGCTTAGTTTCCTGTCTCACCCACCATCGGACCATTCATATCACATCAGTCATAGTAACTGTTCTCTAATCCCTTGAGAGTTTTTGGCTGCCATTCTGAAAACAGTACTTTGATATTAACAATGTAAAATTTGCATTTTGAAAAGGCATTAACAAACTTCCCCTGAACTTCCAGTGTGCCATTTTTGGAAAATTTTAATATGAGAGAAAGATTCTAACATCACTGTCTAACAATAATATAACTAACTGCTTCATAGATGAAAGAGATCCTAATTGCTAAAAGCATAGGAATATGGTTACTTGTCAGAGAATATAAAGAAAAAAGATTGTCTATTGACTGGGGAATTTAACTTGATGCATTTTCTCTGATAATAGATTCCGGGGGGAAAGCCATCCTCACCCAAGTCTCAAAATAAATTGCTAGGTAAAGGTTATTAATTCAAATATGAATGAGGAGTAGTCAAGTGGTTCCTTCTTAGATGCTGCAAGGAACTTCCAAAAAATAATCCTAACTTTAAGTTGACTTTCATTTTTTTATAATCCTGTTATTCTGAAGACTAAGCTAATTTACATATTTAAATTAGTACTATTTTGGGGGGAAATAAAATAAACCAATATGATATGTCTTAGGCAAAAAGTAGAAATGTGTTATAATGAAACAGACAGACCATGAAAGTCAGGACAGAAAATCAGCTGGACCACAGAGCAGTAGTAGAACCAAAAAGATGAAATTTGCACTTGTCTTTCCTAGTACCACTTGTGTGCTTGTTTCACTGTTCTTTGTCTCCATGTACTGACTTTCTCTACTTCTCTAGCCCACATAGGGAGCAACTAGTAGCCACTACCCCATTTCCAATCCTTTATTTCCCTTCCTTTCTACAATCCCCAAACACTTTCCTGAGGAGAAAACTCTGAGCCTCATGGATCTATTCCCATAAACCATAGCCAATGAGTCAGAGTAAAAACTGGAGACTTAGAGCTGTAGTTGAGGTCAGAAAACAAGTTTTGAGTAGTTTACTAAGATCTCGGTAGATACTCCAAATAGGTATCCAATATACTCAGGCATAGTTTCTTATTGTTGTTGTTTGTTTTGTTTTGTTTTGTTTTAACCAGAGTATGCATTCTAGATATTAAGCTAGAGTCTCTAACATATAGTCCCAGAATTGAGATTATAAAGAAAGAAATTTTCCATGTCATTAATATCAACACTTCCACCACTCATTGGAAATAAGTATATTTGTAAATTAGTAAAAGAGAGTAAACTTAGAACTAATTCTGTTTCTTATCTCAAGCACTCTGGCTGCCATGGATAAAAGGGACCAAATTTATTGCGCACACGGTAGCATAACTTTTCTTGACTTATGGATGATCATTTAGCTTACATGAATCTCAAACTACTGCCTGTGTTTGGATCACTGGTGAAATGGAATGAGGAGGAGATGATATGGTACTATACTAGGAATGGTAAGAGTATGTTGTGAGTTAATATGAGAAATAAAAATGCTCTTTTTTCCACTAAGTGTTGAGGTCTCCAGTAAGGGTTTCTTTGACACCCTATTCATTTTCTATTCATTTTTTGGTAAGTATATGTATGTATGTATGTATATGTATACATATATAGACACACAGTGGAAATGCTCTGAATCCACAAGGAAGTTCTGTATACATATATACACATACAGTGGAATACTTCATACACTTGAGTCCTCAAGGAAGTTCTATACAGTGACCAGCTTTGCCTTAGAAAAGTTCTTGTTCTTTCTTCATTGCCATGGGGTTGGTTACAGGTTTCCAGCCACTTAGAGAGGACCAAACCTATTCTATGTATGTATCTCACCATTTTCCTTTATACTTCTATTCTCCTACCATGACATCATCTGGTTAAAACCAAAGCTTTAAAAAACAAACATTATAGAAGGTAAATTATATTAATTTTTGCCTTTTGATTACAGAGTTTTGTCTTATAAATTTAAAAAAAAAATGCCTTTTTAAAGAAAGTCCATTTTAACACTATTTTCCCTAGAGTCTATTTTAAAAAGCCATTCTACTTTAAAAAGCATATTTTAACATTTTTAAAAAGCACCCTGAGAATAGTCTTTGAAGGTTAGAAAAGACATTAAACTTTCAAGAGTTGGTATAGATCTATGCAAGGTCACTACTAATTTGCTCAGAGTGGCAAACATTTAAAGCAGGTACAGATGAATATAAAACAAGTTATTTACGTACAATATTTAACAAAAGGAAAGGAGAGGAACAGTCACTTTGCAATCTACCCCAAAATATAAGGAAAAATCTCAATTTGCTTAGCATGGTGTTTTGCATATATTTTTTAATTGAGTGGGTGTTTTTAATCAAGCTGCTCCATTTTTTAAAATTATAAGGCTAGGTATATTAATTTATTGTATTCATCCCTGATTTGGAGAGGACCTTGATGTTTTCTGGCTCCATGGTTCTGTTAGCAATGGAAGGAATTTGTACTATTATTTAACTTAAAATGAGAAATCAAAAACCCAGAAAGCAGTACAGAAAATTCTCATAAGTTTAAAATCACATTTTTTTTTCCTTCTAAAACTTCACAACACAAATAAAAATGAGTATTTCTGGTGATTTAATAAAGTTACTATTGCTTTGGTTTACACACTACAAATGATTCCTCAAATTCAGGAATGGTAATGTTGAGGGCATGTATTGTTGGTAGAAGAACAAAGAAGGCAACTATTGAGAGAAGTATCCTGGGTCCTCAATTGTTTTAAGACTTTTTTAGTTGCTGGGTATAGAGGCATTTTATCATCAACTTTTTGCATGCTTAAAATATTTCATAATTTAAGAAAAACATTTTTAATTGACCCACTACTCTGTCAAATAAAAGACTTATTTACACTTGTCATTGCAGTTATTAGGAATGACTCAACAGAAGAAACTTTCAAGTTATAACTGAAGACAGTTTAAAACCCTTATTTTTCTTTCTCGCTTAATAAACTATTTGAAAAAAATCACATAAGCTCTCTAGCTATATTTTTAAAAGAAATTCTAATGATCCTTTTTTTTATAAGGTTGAGAATTTACACTATAAATCAGATAGTGCAACTTAACTCTTGCTACTTTCTCTGGGTTTATGTTTATTTCTTGGTAAAGCAGAATTACCTACACAAAATGAAAATGATAATGGCTGTCATTTATTAAGAACTTATTATGAAGCCAGGCCTAGTTCATATTAATCATTTATCTTTATAATGACCCTATGAGTTAGATATTACCTAACTTTATAAAAAATTAAAAAAACCACTTAGGCCAAAAAAATGTTTTTTCCAATTTATATAACTAGTAAGTAACAGATCTAGTGTTCAAAAAAGGACAGTCAGAGTCCAACGTTTTTGCTTTTCTCTCACAGATCAAGTGTCCCACCAGTGGTAAAATATCAGTAAGACCAAGAATTAAGTAATTTAAAGGGTTTTTTTTTGTTGTTGTTGTTTGTTTTTTCTTTTGGTTACTACCAAGTACCTGGAATCATTGATCCTGACCTATGGTAATTTATAAGTGTAGGGCTTTTTGGAGTAAAAAGTAAACACAAAAAAAGAAGCTTTATTTGGATTTTCTAGAGATGATGAGCCCACTATTAAAGGAGGAACATCTTTATATCCTAATAGAATTGTAGAAATAGGAGTCCTTCCCTTATAGGAAGAACGGGGGTTACTTCTTTACCAGTTACTGGGATATTTCAAGTACTATAATTCTGACTTTCAATGATATATATGATCATTACTGTTGCAGCTAGCATTTGAGTGTGACTAATATCAGCCACCATGTTTACTGCTTTACATAAATGATCTCATTTAATTTTGAGAACAACTCCTTACACTACATGCCAGTATTAACCTCCTGTCTGAGTCTTAAAGAGGTCTTGAAAGCTACTCAAAGCCAAGAATCTATTGAAAAGTGTAGCAGGACATCTAATCACAAACAGTCTGACTCCAAATTCCTTAGTCTGAACCATTATGATACATGACTCTCATTGTGCAGTTATGTGTACAGTTGCGAAAAGGAAGGCTGAACAAAGAGATAGAGACTGGGATAAGAGTTCCCAGTTATTCAAGCTGTCTTTACTTACAAATCTGGTTAACTGTACAGTGTTGAATTGTTTTTACACTTTGACAATTCTGCTTCCAGAAATCTTGCTTCAGTTTGCCAGATACAAAGACCACAAATGTATACTTTGAAAATAATTTTAGATATTTGGAAGTTATTTGGAACTGCCAAGTTCTTAGATAAAAAAAAAAGGGATTGGTAGTTTATAATTTTAACTGGTAACAATTCTATTGATATTTTATTTGAAACAAGATATACTGCAAAAAGAGGACAAAGTTAAAATTTAAGTTTCACATTTATGGGCTATTTCTAGATTTACTGAAATTCCTCTCTGGGGGCACCTGGGTGTTAAGCTTTGTCTTTGGCTCAGGTCATGATCTCAGGGTCCTGGGATGGAGCCCCACATTGGGCTCTCTGCTCAGCGGGGAGCCTGTTTCCCCCTCTGTCTTTGCCTGCCTCTCTGCCTACTTGTGATCTCTGTATGTCAAATAAATAAAATCTTAAAAAAAAATTCCTCTTTGTAGCCAAGTAAGAATTTAACTACAATAAAATGCTGAAAAGAGGCTGTAGCTTTTTTAGTCTAATATTGTTATGTTAAAATGTTTAGGTCCATTTTTATCACTATAATTTAAAATATACATTAAAAATTAAGAAGTTTCAGCTGCAATTAACTGTGGCTCAGAGCATAAGCCAGTGAATGATTTCTTGTTCTTGTGTAAATGTTGAATAAATTTTGAATTCCTTAGGGAAATAACTTGAATATCCATTGATTTTACTAGTACAGTAATTAAATATATTCCCTTCGGAAATATACTTTAGTGTGTTGTGAAGCTCCCTATTATCTGTGCATCTTGAGCCAGGTATCTATTTCTTGGTTGTTAGCTCTGGGATTGCTCATTGTCCCTACCATTATTATCTACAGATGAGAAGTTGTATCTTTCTTTTCTTTTGAAGTTCATCTGAATTTTCTCCAAACATCTTTTCTGTTACTCTAACATTTATGATCTTAGAAAAAGTCAAGAAAAACACAAAATATAAAATTTTATTTTATTTTATTTTATTATTTATTTTATAAATTATAAATGAGGATTTACATTAGGATTTAGCAAAGAATTTCCTAAAATATTAATGACAGTAATATAAAAAAGTAAAAATTTTTAATAGTGTTAACTGCTTTCCCTGAACAAGAATATATGTCTGCATTATTCTTCCTTTTCTTTACTCTGTTGTATCCTATTTCTAAAGATTTTCAATTAACTCTGTAGTAAGTGCTACTAGAAGAAGGATATTGATAAAATGATGCACTCCTTTCTTTGTTGATTTCATATTCCATTATCTAACATTCATCAGTTTTCCTATATTCCTGAAGCATAGTTTCTCAGACAATAGGAGGTCATTTAACATTTAACATCATGTTTATTGAATTCTGGGTTGATATAGACTTTTATGTAATATCATATTTCTTGTCTAAACTGTCTGTGGTTCTTGTCTAAACTGTCTGTGGTACCCGTAATAGGAAGTCTTCAATACAGAAATGATTACTAAATGCTAAAAATGTGTGACAGGCACCAGAAAGCAACACACTCCTGTCTTCAGGGGGATCTTAGAAGTAGATAAAGACATGGACTGGGGAATATGAAAGTACAATGGAATTAAATAAATGTAACCATAAGAAAAGTAAATGAGGAATCCTGTAGGAGGAACCCCTCTGTTAGGAGAGATGGGCTTTTGGAGGACATTATCTGAAAGAAGACTTCATCAGAAGAGTAAGAGAGTATATAATTTGGAAAACCTTTGAAAAGGATGATGGCAGGGTAACAAATAGCATCATGAGAGAATGTGCCACAAGAGGACAGAACATATTCAAAGCTTGTAAAGCTTCTAGATTTTACTCCAGAGTATAGAAAGCTACAAAGAACATCATATCTACTCTTACAACAAGAGCTTAGACAAACTGAAAATTTGTGACCTTTTTTAATATCCATCAGGGATCTGAGGTCACAAAGTAATCAACCACCACAAAATCTAAAGAAAGATGCTTATAGGAAGAGACAGAACTTGAATACTTGCTTACCCAGAGCAGATACAGAAGTATTCTAGTTAACAAATCAGTAAAGGTCAAATATAGAGAGACCACATGGAGTGGCTAGAGGCCACACAAGTAACGGGAGTTAGCATATTTTTGCAGTTCTTTTTGTCATCAACCCTCTGAGATGCTCACAGAAAAGTATTGAGAATATGGAGAAAACTTCCGAATTAGTGCATACTCAGGTAGGGAAGAAGAGCAGCTCCTGCAAGGGACATGAAAATCTACCCAGATCTTCTCTGTCTCTCCTGGGGGAAAAAAAAAAATGTCCTATTCTCTGAGAGAAAGGGCACCAAAAACAGACTTTCTTGGGCACTGGTGAAAATCCAGTATAGCCAGAGAAAGAAACAACTATTTTACCTTTAGAGGAGAGACAGAAGTATATGCTAGACACAGAACTCTAAACTGAAGAAGAGTCAGAAGTAATGAGAAAGTCATATGCCCCATACCCAGGGACATTGTTCCTAAGTCTGAATCAGAACACAAAGGAACATGCCTTTTCCAGTGATAGTTCGTTATATAAACAGAATTTTTAAAAAATCATATGATCATTTCAATAGATGAAGAAAATCATCATTCATTATTAAATTTTTCAGGAAACTATAGACAGAAAAAATGAAATATCTACAAGGAACATAATATTTAATGGTGAAAATTTTTCCTTAATTGGGAACAAGTCTGCTTTATCCTCCTGTTCAATACTGTACTAGATGTCTTAGTGTAATAAAGCAAAATAATGCAAAAATAAAATAAAATAAGAGGTATTTACATTGGGAAGGAAGAAAATAAAATTGCCTCTATTTACAGATGACAGAATGGTCTTTGTAGAAACCCTTAAGGGATTTACATAAAAATGTTCTAAAATTAATGAGTTTAGAGAGATGCCTGGTGGCTCAATGGGTTAAATGTCTGCCTGCAGCTCAAGTCATGATCCTAGGGTTCTGAGATTGAGTCCCACATAGGGCTCCTTAATGGGTGGGGAGCCTGCTTCTCCCACTGCCTGCTGCCACTCCCCCTGCTTGTGCTTGTATATGCTCTCTCTGACAAACAAATAAAATCTTTAAAAAAAAAGTAATGAGTTTAGAAAGTTCTCAAGATACAAGGTCAACATACAAAAATCAATTTTAGCTCTCGTAACTACTAATTAATGATTGAAAAAAATAAAGTATCATTTACAATTGTATTACAAAAAGTACTTAATATAAATCTAACAAATATTCAGGATCTATCTGCTTAAAAGTACAAAACACTGATGAAAGAAATTAAAAACTTAAATAATCAAAGATATGTATGTGACTCAGAAGATTCAGTAGTTTAAAATGGAATTTTCTCCCAAATTGATTTGTAGATTTTATACAATCCTTATCAAGATTACAACAGCCTTTGTTGATACTGATAAGTTGTTCTAAAGTTGTTCTAAATTTTTCACAGAAAGTCAAAAGAACTAGGAGAGAAAAAACAATTTTAAAAAAAGCAGCAAAGTTTGAAAGCTCATATGAAGATTTTAAGTCTTACTACAATTCTTCACTAATCAAGGCAAGTGGAAAAACACATGGAATAAGAAAACAGAATAGAGAATCAAGGAATAGACTCACCTATCTGCTAACCACTTATTTTTGACAGTGATGAAAAGACAGTTGAACATGGAAAGAATAGCCTTTTCAACAAAAGACACTGGTACATTTATACATTTTTAACAGGCAGTATGGGAACCTTTATACATTGATAACAGAAATAACAAGCCCTAATCTGTATAATCTGTATCTTATACATCTTATACGAAAAATTAGCTCAAAATAAAATAAATATATAAAACTATAATTATATTAGAAGGAAACATAAGAAAATTATTGTAATAATCAGTTAGGCAAATAATTTTATCTTATTCCTTACCATAGGATACCAAAGCACAAAAAGACAAGGCAAAGAATTAAAGAAGTTATTTGCAAGTCACATTTCTAATGAACTGCATATTTCCCAAATATTTTTTTTTAAAGTCTGAAAGCTTAACACCACCACCCAAAAGTCACTAAAAAATAGGCAAAAAATGTAAATAGGTAATTCAATAAAGATAGATGAATAGTAAATAAGCATAGGAAAAGGTACTTAGCAGCATTAGAAACTAGAGAACAAAAATCAAAACCACATTGAGATATGACCATTCACATAATGGTTAAAATGAAAACACTGACACTATAATATCTGGCAAGGATGTGGAAAAACAGTAACTCTCATACACTACTGGTACAAAAGGAAAACCTGTGGATACTACAGATAACAATTTGGATATTTCTCATGGAGTTCAATAGATGCTTACATATTGCTACACAGTACAGTTCTAGCTATTAACCCAAGAGAAATGAAAACTTATGTTCACATAAAAACTGGTACATGAATATTTATAATAGCTTTAATCATAATCACCCCAAACTGGAAACCCATATGTTATTGAACAAGTGAATGGATAAACTGTGGTTAGCCACCAAATGAGTACTATTAAGTGATAAAATGGAACACATTATTAATTCATGCAACAGTATGGATTAAATTTAAATGCATTTTGAAAGCTTTGGCTAGATCGATAATGTCATATAATGTATGTTTCCATGTAGATTATATTCTGGAACAGATAAAACTGTAGTATCGAAAATAGATCAGTGCTTTCTAGAATTGAGGATGGGGGTAAATTGGCTAAAAAAGGGAAAAATTCAGAACAATTTTGGGAATGACAAAACTGTTTTGATTCATAATAGTTTTGGCAAATATGCAATTCCATGCATTTGCCAAAATCCATAGGAACCGTACACCAGAGTATATTTTACTGTATGTAAATAAAAACAAACACAAGATGCAGAAATATGAATGAAATACAAACTGTAACAGATGAACTTCATCATTTCATAAATAACAATGAGGGAAGTAGGGAATAACATAATTGCTTATGTTTAAAAAAGAGTGAGTTGACATGATACTGTAGAGATTAAAGACAAAATGAAGTATAAGCAAATATTGTACTCTGGTTAATTCTTTTGCTCACTGGGTATGGGTTAACAATTCTGGAGCTACTCTATGGGTACAGTAAGTTTCAACAATATATAAATATATGTGTATATATATATACATATATATATACACACAATATATATATATACTTATACAACAATATATATTTATTTCCTACATGTTTAATCAGAGAGCCTAGGAGCAATGGTATCATTGTAACAATGAACACATCTAGCACTCTAGATATTGGTTTCTAAGTACCATTGTCAATGAAGCAACCAAGGCCAACCTGGAAAAGTGATTAAATCTAGGGCAGAGAAAATCCAAGATAAATTTATAGAATCATGTGGATGTTAGAAAAGAAAAATAATTCAAAAAAGGATGAGAATGTGGAAAAGAAACAGGAGCCAATGTGTAGAAGTTCCTAGTGGCTACTAAAGTCCAATAACAGTTAACAACTTGAACAACACATAATGAAGCAACAACATGGATTATAATCCCTAGAATAAAATAAACATTCATGAATTCAGAGTCCTGTGAAAAAACAAGTATAAAAATGGAAGAGTTTTTTTTTTTTAACTGAAAAAAATTATATAAGATTGAAGAAAAAAAAATTGTTATCAGAATTCAATTTTAATTTTTCAGGCAAGTTCCACCAGTGGATGCAAAAGTTTGTGGGCAAAACTTTAAGGAAAAACAGTATTTTTGCATAGTCTCAAAATCTCTCTCAGACCTTTATCAACTCCAAATAAAAAACAGTAATTTCACTGTGAAAAAAATCTTTAACAAAGCAAAGTTAATAATATTAATAAGACATAACAACATTATGTACTCCTTCATGTGATATATTGAGAAGGGCTCATCACTTCTGTAATATTCTTGCTTAACAACATCAAGCCTCAATCTTATGAAGACACACCAGAGAAATGCAAATTGAATGTAATTCCATAAGGTGGTTGACTAGTATTCTTTCAGTATTATGCTGAAAGATATTGGAAGATTGAGAAATTGACACAGATTGGAGTAGACAAAGGAAACACGACAACTAAATGTCATGTAACTGGGGAACCCTGACAAGGTTTTGGAACAGAAAACTTAAACTTTTAAGTTTAAAAACTGATAAAAAACAGTTACAAAGACAGTAGTTTCCATAATAACACTGTATCAATGTTATTTTCACAGTTTTAGTGATTATGCAAGTTGTTAGCATTAGGTGAAGTTGGTGAACAATATGTAGGACCTCAGTACTATTTTTTGCAAATATTCTGAAAGTCTAAAATTGTTTCAACATAAATAACCAAAAGCTATAGTCAAGAGAGCATGAGATGCATTGAAAGACTGCTGAAGTTTGACCTAGTTGGAATGTGAAGTGTGAACTGGAAAGTAGGAAGAAATGAAGCTAGAGAGCTAAGCAGAGACCCGATTATACAAAAATATACTATACACTCAGAAATGAGGAAGTATTCAGGGAGTTTTTGCAAGGAATTAACATAAGATTTGCATTTTGGAAAGTGTACACTTGCTGAAATTTACAGAATAATTTAGAAAGAGTCAAACATGATGATACAGAACCAATTAGGAAGAAAGTTCATTTGGGAGAAGAAAAAGCAACAATATTGTCAGGATGGAGAAAACAGGATAAATTTTAGGATTTTGAGGTAAAATAAGTAACATTTATTGATTAAAAGAGTCCAAGAGTCCACTCAACATTTCTACTTTAAAGACTATTTTTTTAAGATTTTTTAATTTATTCATTTGACAGACAGAGATCACAAGTAGGCAGAGAGGCAGGCAGAGAGAGAGAGAGGAGGAAGCAGGCTCCCCGCTGAGCAGAGAGCCCAATTCGGGCTAAATTCCAGGACCCTGAGATCATGACCTGAGCCAAAGGCAGAGGCTTTAACCCACTGAATCACCCAGGTGCCCCAACATTTCTACTTTAAAAGCATTAGGCATTTTGATGTGAGCAAGAAATATTTCTTTCGTGAGTAACACTAAAAAAATTGCCAGGTAATCTAAATCACAAATCCCCTTTCCATCTAAAAACAAGGTATTTATTCCCTCTCAGATATCCCTCTCTTTCTCAATGTTAGCCCCACTTCTAAGTGGGGACTGGAGGTATAATTGACAGTGTCATGAGAGGCAGATTAGGAATGGATACCATGTACAAGAGAAATATTACACCCAAGGAGAAATATAGCTTAGTGTTTAACTAAGAGTCTTGGCCCTATAGCTCAACAGGGCTCTGAGGATAGTCCCTCACCTAGTTCATTTTTTTTTATCTTTAGTAAGTTTCTTTCTCCCATGTTTCCTGTTAGGCATCTATAAAATGAGGAGAATGAATGTGGCTTCTACCTTAGACATCTGAGGGTTAAATATACATAAAGTCCTTAGATCAGTGTTTGGCACGCAGTACACTTGAAGTAAATGGTATTCATATGGAAGTTGCTATTGTTGGCCTGCTTATGTTTCCCACTTTTCCTCCTAAGTGCCTGCTCAGTCTGATATTTTACATATGTCTTGAATTAGTTTGACTGGGCAAAGGGAGCAATTAGGGGACAGTATTTGAGTCCTCATGTGATTATTTTATCTCCATCCCAGATTGCACAGGAAATAATGATTTATGTTACTAACAGTGATGTTACTGATATTAGCGCTATGCATACAGAACTTATTGGTATGTAACATGGTAGATTTTCTAATAGACTATTTTTAAAAATATAATGTATTCTAGTAAAGATCCAAGCAACATAGAAAGATTCAAAATTCTAGGGCACCCGGGTAGCTCAGGGGTTAAACCTTTAAACCTCTGCCTTAAGCTCAGGTCATGATCTCAGAGTCCTGGAATTGAGTCCCACATCAGGCTTTCTGCTCAGCAGGGAGCCTGCTTCCCTCTCTGTCTCTGTCTGCCTCTCTGCCTACTTGTGATCTCTCTCTCTCTCTCTCTCTCTCTCTCCCTCTGTCAAACAAATAAATAAAATCTTTTAAAAAAAGATTGAAATTCTAAAGATTCATGTGTGGTTTGAAGGATGGAATGAAGCACAGTTATTATCTGTTATATACATTACTTGGTAATTAAAAGGTACAGATATTTCCTTGTCAAAATATTCCTTTTATTATCAGCTATATTGGAGGATATGCTGCTGCCCTGAGTAAAAGAAAGTTACAGAAGTAAGCACAGATTGATTTAGGGGAATTATTTGAGTTTTAAATATTCATTTTGAGATGCCTAGCCAATATTAGAATGCAAGTATTGGGGCAGCATTCTAATACTAAATTAGGTCAGTGGCACAGATTTAGAAAACAGGACATAGAGAATAAATGCCAGAGATACCCCAGAGTAGAAGGCAAACCCAAGTTGCATGGCATCATACCAAAAGAGTATTTACAATTAATAACAAGGTCTATAATAAAACCCAAATGTACTCCTAATCAAACATGAAAATAACTATTTGATAGAACCACTGTTGTATCAGGGTATTATAAAAAGATTCTAATTTAACAAATTCCAATTATTTAGTAAATGAGCCATCAGGAATAAGCTCATGAGATGTAATGGCACTTTGTATCCCACATTAATGATTTGTTTTAAAAATTGGAAATTCAATAAAACTTAAGATGGTCATTCACCATTTAAATTAAATGGCTCAATCTGGCCAACATAGAAAATATCTGTACTTTCCCAGTACAGATTATTTGTTCTATTATTTTGCATTATTGAATTTGTAAGTTCATTTTTATCTTTCACGAGAGCCTAGTAACTATTAGATGTACTAATATAGAAATAAACAGGCATTGTTAACCCAGACCAACCAACCAACCAACCAACAAACCACGTATTTATCCAAGATTTATAATTGAGTTTTATTTCTCTAGCTGTGTAAATAACGTTTTGATCAACTGGTGTTTTGTAGGATTCTGCTTCTAGAGAAACTTACACCATTTGATTTGCATTTTATATTTATAGAGCAAACATTTGTTCACATTGTTCTCTTGTCCAGGCTTCACCTACCTGCTCACTTGGCATTATCAGGGCAGACTGAGCCTAGGAAGGCTTCTTATTCTCCTGAGTAGTTGCTTTTAAGGAGACCCAAAAAGATAATAGATTTGAAAACTAAACATTTGGGATTAAGACTATTTATAACCCAGTCTTAACAAGGTGAGTCTGAATTAAGTTCTGGCACATCCAGCTGTAGGAAAGACAATACTTCTGATTATTTCTGATATCAGAAGTTAAGATTTCCTACTGCCCATGTAAAATGAACCTTCACCAGGGTTAATAACACTTTTCTCCAAAACATAAGATTCTAAGATTTTTACTGAAGCTTATGAAAACAAATCCAGACAAGAACATAGCTTTCCCTCTGGTGTCTAAGGGAAATGGCATTTTCTAGAACATTAAAAAAATATTTAATTGTGTTATTATCACCCATGATTATTCATATTTGGGGTCTTTGAACAAAATTTGAAAGTACTGATGGAAATAAAGAGAAGATCCATTGTTCACTAATTTATATCCAATGCCCTGAGCAGAATTCTTTTTTGAAAATATAGTCAAAGAATAGTTCTGTGATCTGAGAAGTCATATTTAGTCATGCCACAAATTATAACATTGGTATATTTGAGAAACTGGTGACTACCCTCAATAATTTCCAAGGGGTTCTGTGTGTTTTCTTGGTTAGAGTTTCCTGATGCTCTTTATCTATCTGCATCCTATAAATAAAAGGTGTTAGAGCCTTAACTGTATATTAAATCTCTACAGGGCACTGAGAGATCAAGGTTTTCAGAGCCTTGATGTTATCAAGTTTGCTAAAGGAGGAACTGCCACAGATTGTGTCATAGGAGCCACACTCTGAAGAGTTTCACACTAATATTTATGAAAGGCAAATATGATCATATCACTATTTAAAATCTTCCAATTCTCCCTATAGTGTTTAGGATAAAGTCTAAACTCTTAACATGACCTACCTATAAGACATTTCACAATTTGGCTTTTGCTCACCCTTTTCTCTCATGTACTTCCATTCTAGCTTACAGATAAGCTTAAATATTTTCAGGTCCCTGAAAAATACTACGTTATCCTCTCTGAAGTTTGGGCCTTTGCTTTTGCTGTTTTCTGTGCCTGTATTATTCCATCTCTAGCCTTGCCTAGGTATGTTCTATTTTTACCTTACAGCACCTATCATCCAGTATTTAAGGTGCATGTTTACAAGTCTCAATGCATCAGGAAAGACAAAGGCAGTAGCTTTCCTCTACAGCAGTGCTAGCCCTAGGTCTGAAACAGTGCCATACATTTTAGAACATTTTGACAAACACTTATTCAGCTGTTGAATGAATGAATCAATACATGAATGAATTAATGAAGTAATTGCCTCCTAAGTATAGGTCCAAGATCCTCTTAGCCTTTCCAGAATGCTACTGATTACATTTCAATCTCTCCATGTCCAAACTTCTATTGGCTGTATCTTAAAGCAGCTATAGCATTTCATTCTTAGGATAAGTCATCATACCTGGGTCACATCAGACAGAGGTGGGCTAAAAATTCTGCCCCAATCCATCACAGCAAAGAAGCTTACTTTAGGTCACTATAAAAAGCTCTAACTTGAAAACTAATATTGAGATAAGCTCAACATTTGACCTTCTGAAAATCTGAGGGCATATTGTAGTACATGATCTGCTCTCAGTCTATCACTTAAGAAATCACTGCCTATTTCAAAGGGGAGGAAAATAATTTTCTTTCCTCAGATTAATTCTCTGAAAACAAATTCCAACATGGAGAGCTGTATGCAAGAGGTTTATTGGGCCTTGCCCTAGAGAACAACACCTAGAAAAGAGTAAGCAACAGTGTTGGGCAGAAGGAGAGGATGAAATGTGGTATGATTTCCACAGGTCTCTCAGCTGATCTCCACAGAAAGCTCTGGAGCTGGGATGATCCTCCCTAATGGTCTCAAACTGAGGAAGAGTGTCTAGTACTCTTGTACTCCCTCATCAACCAACCATGTTTTTTGACTTTTCTTGAGTAAGATGTTAAGAGTGAAAGGTAGCACTCTTCTGCTAAGGACAATTTTAGAACAGAAATTAACAGTGTGCCATCAGCAGCTAACACCCTCAAGTATCATGCTGGAAATTTACCCAGGTAGAGCAAAAACACATGAAGCAAATGTATCTGAGAGGCATGAGTAAACTGTAGTGGATACTGAGGTGGCTGCCCACCTCCCTCCTTCAAGGTGGAGACACTCATTTTTCCAGGTACTGTAAGCCAGGACAATCCAGGCATAAATATTTCACTTTGTACAGCTCATTGTTTTACTCATCCTTCTGGTACCATATTAGAACCATCTCATGGGGTTCTTGCCAAGGTGTTATATTTTAATTCATGCAGGAGTGCTGTGTTAGTCTTCCATTGCTACAATACAAGTTTCCAAAACCTAAACGTCTTAAACAATACAAATTTATGATCTTACACTTATGGAGAACAGAAGTCTAAAATGGGTCTCATTACACTAAAATTTGCCATAGCTGTGTTATTTTCTGGAATTTCTAGGGCAGAACCCATGTTCTTGCTTTTTCCAGCTTCTAGGGTCTACCCAAGTTCCTTGGCTTCTCTCCTGACCCCCACTTCTTTTAAGATTTACTTTACAAAGAGAGAGAGAGAGAGCACGCACACACATGAGCAGGGATAGGGGCAAAGGGAGAGAATCTCGGACTCCCTGCTGAGCACAGAGCCTAACTGGACTCCATCTCATGACCCTTAGATCACAATCAGAGCCAGAATCAAGAGTCCCGGTTTCACGAACTGAGCCACCCAGGCACCCCCTGCCCTCTTTTTTCATCCACAAAGCTGGCAATGGGAGATTGAATTCTGCTTACCTGACATCACTCTAAATAGTCATATCTCCTTTTTTGACTCTTGTTTTCTACTCTCCTCTTACAATGTTAAGAATCCGTATTGAAACAACCAGGATAACTTACAATAACATTTCCATTTTTAAGGTCAGTTTATTAGCAAACTTTATTCTATTTTCTATTTAAATTATCTTGTGAGAGATGCCATGAGAGAGAGAGAGAGATGAAGTGAGAGACATAGATTAGGAAGTGAAGTTTAGGGAGGTTAAATGGGACACTATTCTACCTATCACAGCTGATAATATATTCAAACAAAATCTCTCCCTTTGACCCTTCTTAATCCAGCTCCTCAGGACCTACATATATTTTACCTGACTGACTAGTAACTGTTGTCTCTGTTTTACAGCTTTTTGGGTGTGTTTTCTTTTTCCTCATCTTGTAGGCCCAGCACTGCCTCAGTTCGATTATGATGTGGCAACCCAGGGTGGAAGTGGGGATGAGTGTCTGAATCAACTTCATGTAAAATGGAACACTAGCCTTTTAATAGAGCAGTGGGCCATTCTCAAAGGCCCCTCTGTGTTTAAGGAATCTGAAAATACAACTTTATTAATCCAGTTCTTACCTTCACAGGACCCCATGCCCTTCTAATTAGGACTTTACCCCTTGGATAAACACACTTGTAGAGTTCAGAATCTAAACTTGTCTAAAGCTCTTTTATTCTTATAATTAAATGATGGGCCTCATACATAGTTGTTTTCACCCATCAGAGATGAAAATAACTTTGCGCTGCTTACAAGGTCATCTAGATTTCATACTTAGGGGGTGCCTGGGTGGCTCAGTGGTTAAAGCCTCTGCCTTCGGCTCGGGTCATGATCCCAGGGTCCTGGGATCGAGCCCCACATCAGGCTCTCTGCTCAGCGGGGAGTCCGCTTCCCTCTCTCTCTCTGCCTGCCTCTCTGCCTGCTTGTGATCTGTCTGTCAAATAAATAAAATCTTAAAAAAAAAAAATAGATTTCACACTTAGCCTAAATTGGTGATTAATCATTTCCAGTCTTTCTTTTCCTTCCCTCATTCATTAGTATCCAATAAAAATTGATTGATTTCAGTGTTCTTGATATACTATTTTCTCTGAACTCTCAGATGCCTGAGACATTGCAACAGTAGTACATTCCCTTCCACTATGATTTTAGTTTCCCTGCAACAGCATACCAAGGGTTAATATTGAACTTACCTCCAGTGGGGTTAATATTGTACTTACCTCCAGTGATATGGTCCTCATTTCCAGCCAGGCAGCAGATAACACAATCTAAAATACCATTTTAATATGTGATTTCTAGGATTATTGCTGGTACAAACAGTCCTAGGTATGGTTCCCCAAAAAAACAGTCTCTGAAATATCTCGAGATCTGTGTGCAGGACTTTTACTGGGAAGCACTGCTGGTTGTAAAAACTCAGAGGAAGAGAAACAGAAGTAGCCAAAAGGAGGACTTGAAAGTTTGTACCTTTATGACAGAGGCCACTAGCAATTCCATGGAGAGCTCCACAGAATTAAGATGTCACACTCTAAATCAAGCAAGGGGCTGGGTTTTTATATCCTGCATTGACCAGCCAATAAATATCATCTGCCCAAATGAAGGAGGCAAATCATTGCTCTCCAGCTGAGAATAATGCCTGGAAAACAGCTTATCCATGAGCTGTTTCCAGCTAAAATTCCTTGCAGCTGTGAACCTAATTGACTCACCACAGCCTTCACTATCATTATTTATTTTCTCCTCATCACAGATGTCTTTAGCTTCATTATTCACCAATACCTAGCCCAAAGATCCTTTTTCTAGTAATGTTTCTGAGTTTCTGTTATATAGCATTAAAATTTTATGCTACATTTTATTCAAGGACTATCTATGTGCAATTTCATTACCTATTAAATTAAGTATGATGAATAAGAATATGACCTCTGGGCAATAATCAATAATTGATGATAAGCTGAGTACTGGATGGACAATAATAGCACCTACTACTCTTCATCAGGCACAGTAATCTGTTGAATGCCTACTCTATGTCAGGTGCCATTCTAGGCATTTGGATAAAATCAATGAACCCAGCAGATACAGATCCTTGCCTGGCTGGGGTTCATATTACTGTGATATCAGTGGCTAAATAAACATTTAATATAATACATGAAGTAAATAATATAATCCGTTAAAAGGTGATAAGTATAGTAGGAAAAAATCAAAGATAAAAGTGAGTGGAGATGGGTGAGGAAGATTGTAATTACATTTTGGGGGGTTTAATTGTAATTTTAAATAGGTGGTAATGGTAGGAACCAGTGAAAAAATACCAGTTAAGCAAAAATTTGAGAAGTTACTTGAATTAGTTATAAACTTTTTTATCTTGGGGAAAAGAAGCTCCCAGCGGGGGGTGGGGAAGCTTATGCAAAAGTCCAAGGAAAGAAATATCCCTGTTAGGTTAAAGAAAGAGCAAGAAAACTGAAATGGAATAAAGAATGAGAAAAGTAGGACGTGCTGGTGGCTCCATTGGTTAAGTGTCTGTCTTTGGCTCAGGTCATGTGCCCAGGGTCCTGGGACTGAGTACCACATTGGGCTATCTGCTCAATGGGGAGCCTACTTCTCCCTCTCACTCTGCCTGCCACTCTGCCTACTTGTGCTCTCTCCATCGAATAAGTAAATAAAATACTTTAAAAAAATAATGAGGAGGGATGCCTGGGTGGCTCAGAGGGTTAAGCCTCTGTCTTCGGCTTGGGTCATGATCTCGGGGTCCTGGGATGGAGTCCCGAATCAGGTTCTCTGCTCAACGAGGAGCCTGCTTCCCCACCCCCTCTCTCTGCCTGCCTCTCTGCCTACTTGTGATCTCTCTCTGTGTCAAATAAGTAAATCAAATCTTTAAAAAAAAAAATGAGGAGAGTAAAAGAAGTTGAGGGCAAAAAAGTAAAGGAAACCATATCATGTTGGGTTTTATAGGCCATTGTAAGATCTTGTATTTGACTTTGAGTGCAATTGGTGCTACTGCAGGATTTTGTGCAGTTCATAACACAATCAGGTTGCTAAGATGATAAAACCCTTCTTTGTACAGACTGCCCTGGGAAGGCAAGACTGAAAACAATGAAATCTATTAAGAGATTAAATTAGATAGCCATTCAAGTCCATGTTTATTAGGAAGAGGGGGATAGCAGATGTGATCATATTCTAAACCCCCACAGAATTTCCTGAAGGATTGAGTATGTGGTATGAAAAAATGAAAGGGTTGAGATCTTAGTGGCTAGAAGGATGAAGTTTTTTAAAGATTTTTATTTATTTATTTGACAGAGAGAAATCACAAGTAGGCAGAGCAGCAGGCAGAGAGAGAGGAGGAAGCAGGCTTCCCGCTGAGCAGAGAGCCCGATGTGGGGCTCGATCCCAGGACCCTGAGATCACTACCTGAGCCAAAAGCAGAGGCTTAACGCACTGAGCCACCCAGGTGCCCCTAGAAGGATGAAGTTTTTGCCAACTGATATGGAGAAGGCTACATGCAGATGAAGCAGGGTTTGAGGGCAAAATCACATGTAACATATTCAATGTCAATTTTGAGATTTCTAATAAACATCCAACCTAAGAGTAAGCGGCATGGTACACATCCACAGTTTGTAAAAATTGCCTCATCTATGATATAAATCTAAAAGTCTTCCATGCCAAGAGACTGAATAAGATCACGAAGGCAGTGAATACAAACATAGAAGAGGACCAAGGACTTAAGAGGACTTAAACCTGGAAATTACCAAGGCTCAGGAATGGGCCAGAAATGAGGAGCCTAGAAAAGAAAACAGAGTACTCACCAGTTAGATTATTTGAAAATGTAGTATCCTGTAAGCCAAATAAAAAGTGATTACAGGGAGGGGTGCCTGGGTAGCTCAGTGGATTGAAGCCTCTGCCTTTGGCTCCAGTCATGATCCCAGGGTCCTGGGATTGAGCCCCAAATCAGGCTCTCTGCTCAACAGGGGTCCTGCCTCCTTTCCTCTCTCTTTGCCTGCCTCTCTGTCTGCCTCTCCGTCTGCCTCTCTGCCTGCCTTTGTCTGTCAAATAAATAAATATTTTTTTTTAAAAAGTGAATATAAGGGGAAATGATTAACTTTGATAGTGCTGGTAAATTAAAGGAATGAGTCCTGGGTTCAACACCAAAAATTTCTAAATTAGACAACATATGTTGACTGAAATTGTCAAAACAACACAACGATTTAAATACTACTCTATTTATTTTTAGATGTTAAACCTAATCTCAAATTCATAATCAGCATATAGAGCTAGATTCTGTAGACTACAAAGCACATGCTCATTTCACTCAAATATGGGTAATTTTTGTGGTAGTGTCATTGAAAACAAAATCAGCTTTCCATATGGTGCCATGGAGAGTTCAAGGAAGAAGTAGCTATCTGAGCATGTCAGCCGGCTGTCCTATGACCTTTTAGGATACCATTTTCATGTTTTCAATCTGCAGATTTACAAATTCAGAAATCATTTCTTCTAGTATTTCATAGTTGATTATTCAAAGAGGTCAATATGTTGAACAAACACATAGTGGATATCAAAAGATACACACTTACTTTATAATGGAGGATATAAGATTTTTCTATTTATGGAAAACCCCCTTCCCTGTGATAAAATACATGGGAGATTTAATTATATATTTGAATGCAATTAGTTGAGTTTTGATTGATAACAAAAGTAATGGGATGACTTTGGAGATATACTTATCTTAAGTCCTAGGGAAGTCCATGAATTATTTCCCTTTCTCAATACAGATTTTTCTCAGTGAAAGGAAATATCAGGTAGACAAAATGGTGGTCAAGAACTCTTGCTCTGGAACCAGACAATACTGGTTTAAATCTGAAACTATCTAATTGTAAGAATCTGGAGATATTTTCCCCTCAATTTCTCTTTGCCTTTGCTTCTTATATAAAATAGATATACTAATTGTACCTTATACACAGTATTGGAATAAAGATAAAAGCAAATAGTGCACACAGTACATTTACAAGTGTGATTATTTGAATTGGCTTGATAGAATCCAGATTTCTATCTCTGAGACATTGCTTGATATTTGCTGACCAGTTTCTTTTAATCTGGATTTTTTCACATATTTTCAAGAAGAGTGTCCCTCTCTTATTGGTACATTCTTGCTTTATATATGTAAATGTGTTAAAATGGGGCTTTTTAATTTTTAAACCTGAGGAAACAATTTGCCTATCACCATTTTGTTTTGAATTTGTAAATTAATTTAGGAGAATCTTTTAGTTTCTTTTTCTAGGACTGTGTGCCTACATGAGAGATGAAACAAAAGGCCCCTTTAGAAGTACACATTTAAGAAAAATAAATAAAAGATTTGACTGGGGATAAGTACTGGGGTTTTTGTGTTTGTATCAAGTGAGCGAAATGAGTGTAAAAAATGAGTTGCTCACCACATAGAAAATATTTTAAAATATTCTGTGAAGAAAGAGAAGGTTGCTAAACAACCAAGAATAATACTAGAGACTTAAAAAATGACGCAGTGAAGATTCCTATGGAGTTTTTCTGCATATTTTACAATATGAACCTTCTCCTTTTTACCAGAAAAATGTGTACAAAGTATATGCATCTTTTAGTAGTGTATGCAGTAGCAAGAAAAAAAAATTCAATATACTTAAGCAAGTATGATATATTATTTTTTCTCCTAAAACAAAAAAAAGTTATACTGACTTTAGTCAGTTGCTTGAAGCCCCAGATTATTCCCTCTGTTCCCTTCATCATTTTAAGTATGTTCCTTGTCAACCTCATGCTTGATTACAAGATGATGGCTGTGGCTCTCAGCAATCTACATTGAAAGCAAAGAATGCTCCATGGGGACCAAGAAGGGAGGGGGCTGGTAAGTGGTGATGCCTCTGGCATCTTCTCTTAATTAGAACAGATCCTTTCCCAAGATCCTCCTCTCTTTTTTACCTATCAGACTTTTGCTTGGGTTTCTTTGGCTAAAATTAGGATATCCTGCCCATTCCCAGCTACAAATGGGGCTGGGCAAATGAGCAACAGAATGGATTTGAGTGCAAATATTATTCTTCTGAGCTAATTACTGGAAACACTGGTAGGGGACTAGAGATGAGACAAAGAAGAGAAATAAATCCATGAAGGAGAGTTATCAAGCAAGTTATCATCGTGGACAACTAAAGCTCAATCCTGCCAAGGATCTATGGAAGACAGTGTAGAATACCTATCAAAGTTATCCTAACGATGACAATGAAACTGGGGTCTATATCCACCACTGATTGAGAACTGCTCATGGGAAGCACTTCTCTGCTTTGTGAGCCTACCATGCTCCCAGCGACAGGTAAAAGCCCAGAGGCAGAGAGCCCAAAGTCATTAAAGAAGCTTATGTAGACATTGCTGCTATAAACATTGGGGTGCAAGTGCCCCTTCGGATCACATTTGTATCCTTTGGGTAAATACCTAGTAGTGCAATTACTGGGTCATAGGGTAGCTTTATTTTTAACTTTTTGAGGAACCTCTATACTGTTTTGTAACTGTTTTGTAACTGTTATGTAAGTTAGTATAGCCACTTACATTCCCACCAACAGTGTAAGAGGGTTCCCTTTTCTCCGCATCCTTGCCAACATTTGTTGTTTCCTGACTTGTTAATTTTAGCCATTCTGACTGGCATAAGGGGCTATCTCATTGTATTACAATAGCCAAACTATAGAAAGAACCCAGATGTCCTTCAAGAGGTGAAAAAAGATGTGGGGTATGTGTGTGTGTGCGTGTGTGTGTGTGTGTGTGTGTGTATGTGTGTGTGTGTGTATGAAATAAATACATAATGGAAATAAATATATAATAGAAATATATGATTGAAATCTATAATGGAATATCACTCAGCCATCAGAATGGATGAAATCTTACCACTTGCAACAACATGGATGGAACCAGAGGGTATTATGGTAAGGAAAATAAGTCAGTCAGAAAAAGACAATTATATGGGTTCATTCATATGTGAACTTAAGAAACAAAACAGGATTATAGGAAAAGGGTGGGGAAAAAATAAGATGAAATTGTAGAGGGAGACAACCTATAAGAGACTCTTAACTTAGGAAACAAACTGAGGGCTGCTGAAGGGGAGGTGGGTGAGAGAATGGAGTAACTGGGTGATGGGCATTCAGGAGGACATGTGATGTAATTAGCATTGGGAGTTACAGGCAACTGATGAGTAACTGGACTCTACATCTGAATCTAATGATACACAGTATGTTAATTAATTGAATTCAAATAAAATAAGGTATAAAAAAAGCTTATGTAGATAGTGTAGAGTGCCAAGAAGGTATGAGATTAATGTCTCTTAAGCTTAAAAAGAAGGTGTTGGAAGTTAACGTTGAATAGGAAGCCAATAAATCTAGCCATATAATGAACAAGTTATCAATAAGTTGTGGGTGCAATCTGTTGGGAGATTGTTAGAGAACTGGGCTTCAAAGTATATATAGGGTGAAACCAGAGGCTATGGAAGGACTCCTGCTTTACTGAATTATTGTATTCAAGATGGTTTAAAAGATATTAAAAGATTAAAACTTTGTCTCCATTTTAATATGCAGTATATTTAGTACCAGGTTTTAGGGGACATTCAGACATGTCATAAGCATTTATCTATCTGAGATGGTTTAGACCTAACAGCTGGCTCTAGAAATAAAGTGTTTTATTAGAAAACATAACAAGAATGCTTATCATCCAATGACTGTGTGGCCTGAAAAATTTCTCCTCAAGTAGTGGTTGGAATTTAACAAACACATTTTTGGAAACGGTACAAAATGTAATAGATCATCAGAGACAACTCATAACCATTTCACACAAATTTTAAACTTCTAGACTTTTGCAAGTTTTTAGAATCACTATTCTCATCATTCTAGGTAAAAGTCTCTTGTTATACCACATTCAATTATATGTATATCTGCCATGTTTTGGGAAATTTGTCTCTTAAGTGTTGAAAACAAATTTTAGGTTCATCAATTTTAACATGTGATATTAAATTTGCTTTTGTAAATGAATCCAGTTGCTGACATCACAGCAACTTTGTAGAGACTATACTTAAATTTCCCTCACCTATAATTTTATTTTATTTGATCTATATTGTGTGCGATTAAACCTGTGGGGTTATATTTCATTGTGCTTCAGTACACTTCACTGATACAGTGAGTGCTTTTAATAAATAATAAAAAATAATTACTGATATTTCCATTTTGCCAGTGGAAAAGCAGATAAAACAGATTGTTCCCATATAACATTTATTTGTAGAGGAGCTGAAGAACAAGTAGAAGTATGTAACAACCTGATCTTTGCCACATACTGGAAATGCCAAAGACATATTTCTAACTTTGCTCTTTAAAAAGTATACTTCAGGGGCACCTGGGTGGCTCAGTGGGTTAAGCCTCTGCCTTCCACTCAGGTCATGATCTCAGGGTCCTGGGATCGAGTCCTGCATCGGGCTCTCTGCTCAGCAGGGAGCCTGCTTCCTCCTCTCTCTGCTTGCTTCTCTGCCTATTTGTGATCTCTGTCTATCAAGTAAATAAAAAAAATAAAAATAAATAAAAAGTATACATCAGCATTAAGCAAAGGGAAAATGTAAAAATAACCCATTGAACCTGTAATCTTATGTACTAGAGTATTCATTATTGTAGGTTTTATATATTAAGTATTGTCAAAGCAGAAATTGCACCAAAGTTAAATGGACAAGACTTTATTCAAGTCTTTTTCAAGAGGGGAGAGAAACCAGAACTCACTGTGAACCCAACTTTACTAAAACAAGGGTTTGGAGGGTTTCTAAGAACTGGACTTGAGGTAAGGGTTGGTCATCTGTATTTGCTAATTAGCCAAAGGAAAAGTAAACTTTCTACAAGCTTCTTGAAAAGAGATAGTTTAATAACTTGCAGCAAGGATTGCTTCAAAGTTAGGCTCCTATCATTCCACGGAGATAGGGAGATAAGGATACTATTTTCATTGACAATTATATTTCAATGTGATGGCACCCAGTTCCTTAAGAAAGACTATCTTGGGTTTTAAAACCCCAGCAAGAATATTTTAAACAGATTTAAATCTCCAAAAGGCATAGAAAGAATTTTCAATTAAACATTTTCTAAAGTAAATGCTTAATAAGCAAAAGAAACAGTCCATAAAACCAAAGACAACTGACAGAATGGGAGAAGATATTTGCAAATGACATATCAGATAGAAGGCTAGTATCCAAAATCTATAAAGAACTTATCAAACTCAACACCCAAAGAGCAAATAATCCAGTCAATAAATGGGCATAATACATGAACAGACATTTCTCCAAGGAAGACATCCAAATGGCCAATAGACATAGGAACAATACTCACTAACATCACTCAGTATCAGGGATATACAACTCAAAACTGCAATAAGATACCACCTCATACCAGCCAGAAATGGGTAAAATTAGCAAGCCAGGAAATAACAGATATTGGTGAGGATGCAGAGAAAGGGGAACCTACTTACACTTTTGGTGGGAATGTAAGCTAGTATAACCACTTTAGAAAATGTATGGAGGTTCCTCAAGAAGCTGAAAAAAAAGCTACCCTATGACCCAGCAATTGCATTCCTGGGTATTTACCCTAAAGATACAAATGTAGTGATCTGAAGGGGCACCTGCATCCCAGTGTTTATAGCAGGAATGTCCACAATAGCCAATCTATGGAAAGAGCTGAGATGTCCATCGACAGATGAATACATAAAGAGATGTGGATGGGGCACCATGGTGACTCAGTTGGTTAAGTGTCTGTCTTTGGCTCATGTCATGATCCCAGAGTTCTGGGATCAAGCCCTGCATCTGGTTCCCTGCTTCTCCCTTTGCCTGCTATTCCTCAGCTTGTGCACTCTCTCTCTCTGTCAAATATATAAATAAAATCTTTTTTAAAAATTTGGTATATATATACGTATATATATAATGTATACAATGTATGTATATATAGATATATATGTAATTTAAGAAACAAAACGGAGGATCATAGGGGAAGAGAGGAAAAAATAAAACAAGACAAAATCAGAGAGAGAAAAACTAAGAGACTCTATTATGGGAAACAAACTGAGGGTTGCTGGAGGGGAGGGTGGTGGGGAATGGGATAACTGGGTGTTGGACATTAGGGAGGGCACATGATGTAATGAGCACTGGGTATTATATAAGACTGATGAATCACTGACTTCTACCTCAGAAACTGATAATACATTTATGTTAATTAGTTGAATTTAAATATAAACAAACAAACAAAAACAATGAATAAATAAAATAAATGCTCTGTGGAAAGGGAGATCAGGGACTGAGAGGCAGGAAGAAGCCTGTCTGTCCAAAGATTGGCCAAGCTGACAGAAATGCTAAAGCAATCTTGGTCAGTTCTTAACTTTATAATAAAATTTGTTATTATTAATAATATGTTAATTAGATTATGTCATTTTGTACTTAAAAAATGTACAAGAAATGGAATTTTGTCCTCAACAAATCAGATTGCTTGAAGTCAGTTAAGGTGATTTCTGCTTTGCTTCTGAAACTCAGATTTTTTTTTAAAAAGATAAATATATAATATCAAAAGATTCTGCTCCTCAAAATTAAACCAAAGTAGATAACTTTTATATTCCTATTAGAGGTCATTGTATCCAAAAAGGTTTAAAAGAACACCAGTCATTTGACCATATGAAATATAAATCAATTGGGTATCATTTAAATGTATAGAATGGAATAAGAAGGGGAAATAAAACCAATAATAGTTGTCTACTGCCATCTTCATCTTGGTGCTTTCTTTCCCCTTAGACTCTGGGATTCCACTCTTTCTTATTTTTCATCCAGGTAATCTGCCTGTTCTTTCTCTGTCCTCTTCTGTTCCCTGACCTTTAGATCACATATTCTGTCCTTAGTACATTTCTCATCTCATTCTAAATGCAATTTCCTGGAGCATGAATCTACTTCAATAATTTTAATTATCTTCTATACACTAGTCGACTACAAGATGCATATAAACATTACCAATATTTATGGATTTATCTTTTTATATTTTGTCTGCTGGTCAGACATCTCCTCTAGTGTATCAACCATGTAATTTAATGCCAGCATACATAATGATGACCTCTTTGTCTTCTAAGTTTTCAGTTTCCTTCATTTTTCAATTGTTACCCATATCAGAAGTTATCATTGGTAGAAATCTTAGAGTCATTTTCCAGTATCTTACTCTTCAAATCTAATTGATTACTAAATTTTTTAAAAAAATATATCTCTTCCTCTCTATAAACCGTATTGTTTCTGTGTTATTTCTCCTCAGTACTGTTATGCTAGCCTCCTGGTAAGTCCCATGGCTTCTCTTGTCACCTATTGCCTTCTGCATTATAGGTAAGTATATCATTCCAACTCAACTAATCATGTCAGTTTCTTGCAAGAAAACCTTTAGTAACCTCATCTTGTTGATAATAATTTAGAATAATTCAAATAATAACAGCATATTTTAAATGTCTTTTTCAATCTGTTCCCACGATTTTCCAATTCTATCTCCCTCTATTCCACTTACCCCATTTTACTGATACTCAAGTTCAGCCACATAAAAGACTCATCTATTATTCTCTAACTGAACACACACAAAAAACACACATGTTCTCTGAAACTCTTAAGTCACACCTTAAAATGTATCTACTCTTGAAGTCTTTCTTTACTCTGCATCCAGAAAGGACTGTTTCATTTCTTCTGTGGCCCTGGCTTTGTAATGGCATTGATCACATTTACTCTAATGGGTTATTCTATGACTGTTTCTTCTTTGTGGACAGAGACCATATTATATTTATTTTGGATCCATCTCCCTGACTTCCTCAAATGTTCAAAGTACACACCACTGTGCTACCTCCTAATGATTTAGTTGACTTAATGATAGTCATTGAAGCTCTCAAAGAGCTTCAAACCCGGGGCGCCTGGGTGGCTCAGTGGGTTCGGCTCAGGTCATGATCCCAGGATCCTGGGATCGAGTCCCGCATTGGGCTCTCTGCTCGGCAGGGAGCCTGCTTCCCTTCCTTTCTCTCTCTGCCTGCCTCTCTGCCTACTTGTGATCTCTGTCAAATAAATAAATAAAATCTTTAAAAAAAAAAAAAAGAGCTTCAAACCCTAGTAGGAAAATCTTCTTAACTGATTTTTTTTTTCAGTTTTTTCATTTGTCTTGGGGAGGGCACATGCTCATATATCTATATTTGATGGTTAAATAAAATATAGTCTTATATTTAAATTATGTAGTAAATGTCTGAAGGAGATAACAAAATGCCAAGGGATTGTTCCAAGTAAATCCTGCATTAGAAGTCTTGTTTTAATGGCTTCCTTTTAAAACAGTTTATTTATTTTAAAAATTTCTGTTATTTCTAAACTTAGAAAAAAGTTGAAGCAATTATTTGCATTTTTTATAAAACACTTAACTGAATGCCTGGTGTAGTCATATTGTATTTTAAAGCCAGGATTTTTGTTATCACAAACAACTCTCTACCAAATTATGAGGATTATTTTTACTTCTAACTCTGTTTATTTAAATTGGTATATTTAGCAGTTAAGTGTTCTCTGGCTACAGGCAGCTCTCTTGTACATAATGGGGGAATTTATTGAAATACTATTAATTAGCTCAGAGAATCAACTGGAAGACTAAGAATCTGTGGCAAAAACTTAAGAGAAACTAAGGAATGTCCAAGTGTCTGGACATCGTTAGCCACTGCAACTTTGCATCAGAAATCACTACTGAAGGGCACCTGGGTGGCTCAGTCTGTTAAGCATCTGCCTTCGGCTTAGATCGTGATCCCTGGGTCCTGGGATCAAGCCTTTTCTCCCTCTCCCTTTGTACTATTCACCCCCCTAACCCTGCTCATGCTCTCTCTCATTCTCTCTCTCTCTCTCAAATAAATTAATAGAATCTTTAAAAAAAAAAAATAGAAACCGCTATTTAAATGAAGGAGCTCCAAACATTCTCCTCTCATTGCTTCATTACACTCATGTGTCTTATCTAGAAAAGTTAGTAGGATTGGTTTATCATGATCATGATCATGAGCTCACTCCTTGGTTAAGGAAGAAGAGGATTAATATCGCCTGATCCTACTCAAATATTTTTACTATCACCGATTGCTGTCCTTACCCTGGTCCAAGCCTTCATTATTCCTCTTCAAGTTTGCTGCAGGAGCCCAAGTTACACTCCTCTCTGATGCTAAAGAGAACTTTCCGAATTAAAAATCTAGTTTAAAAACCATTCCTTCATTAGACACATAGATCAATGGAACAGAATATAGGGACCAGAAATCAACCCATGCTTATATGGTCAATTAATCTATAACAAAGAAGGCAAGAGTATACAAGGGGAAATGACAGTCTCCTCAAAAAAATTTGTGTTGGGAAAACTGAACAGCAAAGTAAAACAATAAAACTGAACCACTTTTTTTATACCCTATGAAAGAAAAAAAATAACATCAAAATGGATTAAAGATCTAAATAGAAGATGTAAAGCCATAAAACCCCTAAAAAAGTAGGCAGCAAATTCATGAACATCAGCTTTTTTTTTTTTTTTAGATTTTATTTATTTATTTGACAGACAGAGATCACAAGTAGGCAGAGAGAGGAGGAAGCAGGCTCCCCGAGGAACAGAGAGCCCAACGTGGGGCTCGATCTCAGAACCCTGAGATCATGACCCGAGCCGAAGGCAGTGGCTTAATCCACTGAGCCACCCAGGTGCCCCTGAACATCAACTTTAATGATATTTTTCTGAATCTATCTCCCAAGTCAAGAGAAACAAAAGGAAACAAATAATTGGGACTATATCAAACTAAAAAGCTTTTACACAGCAAAGGAAACCACCAACAAAATGAAAAGGCAACCTATGGAATGGAAGAAGATATTTGCAAATGATATATCCAATAAGGGGTTAGTATAAAATATATATAAATAAATCCTACAATTCAACAATGACAAAAAAAATCAGGTTAAAACATGGGCAGGGGATCTGAATAGATATTATTCTAAAGAAGACATACATATGGCTAAAAAAACATAAAAAAAAAATGCTCAGCATCAGCAATCATCCAGAAAATTCAAGTCAAAACCATAATGAAATAGCACCTCACACCAGTCAAAATGGCTAGTATCAAAAAGACAAGAAATAACAAAAGTTAGGGGTTGTGAGGAGAAAAGGGAATCCTTGTGTACTGTTGGTGAATGTAAATTGGTATAGCCACTGTGGAAAACAATATGGAGGTTCCTCAAAACACTAAAAGCAGAGTACCATATGACCCAGTAACTCCACTTCTGGGTATTTACCCAAAGGAAAAAACAAAACAACAAAACTAAACATGAATTTGAAAAGATATGTGCACTTCTATATTCATTGCAGTATTATTACAATAGTCAAGATATGGAAGCAATCTAAGTGTCCACTGATAGATGAATAGATAAAGAAGATGGGACACACACACACACACACACACACACACACAGGAACACAGACACACAGAGGAATATTACTCAGCCATAAAAAGAATAAACGATTGCCATTTACAACAACATCCTAATCCTAATAGATTTAGATTCTACCCAAAAATAAGTCTTTATCTTCCTTCATCTTTCTGTGTGCTTATTGTTTTGCTCGATCACCCTTTAATGACTCTAACTCCTACCAATGTTTTAGAAATCAGCGTCACTTCTTCCAAAGTGTCCTAATCTGGGTACTGAACTTGATCCTCCATTTTATTTGTTCCCATGAAACCTTGTAGTTACCCATGTCCACTTTTCTCACAGCATTCATTATTCATTTTAATTATCTTCTTGCTATTTAACTTCTTGCAAGTATAGTAAATATTTTAGACTATGGATCATGTGTTTTTCATCTTTGCATTTCTACTTCACTTAATGCATAGTAGGGCCTCAGTAAATGTTTGTTGAGTAGTAACTTTTTTGAAGCCAAAGTGTTTTATATGCCTTTGCACTTTTATCTTTCCAAATTTCATTACAATATATTCAAGTATCCTGATTACAAAAGTTCCTATAACTGCTTAGAATACTTCCAAAATTTTGTAACCTATAGTTTGGATGCATACAAATGGTTGATTGGTTTTGTTATCACTCTCAATAAGTGTGGTTCATAAACAATCTCAAAAATACTTTCCCAAAGGAAAATCTTGGACGTGATATTAGGGAACAACAATTTTAGATTTCTCATATAAGTGGTATCATGTAGTATTTGGAAGTAATAGTTATGTTTATGACATAGATTGTAGTGATGGTTTCACAAACGTATACTTGTCTCCAGATTCATCAAGCTGTATACATTAAATACCTCCAGCTTTTTTTTGTTGACCATATCTCAATGAAGTGATTTTTTTTTAAAGGGAATAAAGGGATGATAGACGATAGAAACAACAAATGTCCTAGTTGTCTGACCCTTCATCCAATTTACTATAACCAAGTTTTATTTTGGTTTCTTTGATTTCTCCTTTTGATAAATGAGAACAAAGGGGAAAATAACAGAAGGCTGGTTTGCTAAAGTTTCTGAATCTCTGTAGCCCTTCCACTTCCAACAGCATCATTCTACTTAGACATAATAACTAATTTACTTACAATAATTACTTTACATAATAACACATTTTTCCTTGAATTTTCCCATTATTTTAGTATTTTATTATACATAACCCATAGTGTTATGAATAATCACATAGATAAACTTTAGAGAGAATGTAATTCTCTACATTGTCAAAAAATAATTTAAGTAAGTGCACATCTGAAATAATTTGATAATTAATCCAAACCCCTTCCTTAACAACAGAGGACACTGAAAACAGCCTGGGATCTATAATATGAACTATGATATTCTGCAAGTAAGGGATAGACCCACAGGGCTGCTAAGCTAAGCAAGTCTAAATTGAGGAGTCTAAATGTTCAGGGGTTTATACTGAACTCTGTCTGCGATCTAGATCACTGGGCCCCAGTTTAATCTCTACTGTGTGTTTTTGTTCTATTAAAAGTTCCCAAAGTTTTACAGTCTAGACTATGTTACATTTAAACAAACATCTCACAAACATATCCCATATTCAAGATAACTCTTCCTGTTTTGAGAATCAATAACATGCAAAGAAGTAAAACTTTATTTATGAACCAACTTTCTGGAATTTGTGTCAAAAAATTGTGACTTTTGGAGCACCTGGGTGGCTCAGTGGGTTAAAGCCCCTGCCTTCGGTTCAGGTCATGATCCCAGGATCCGGGATCTAGCCCCACATGGGGCTCTCTGCTCAGTAGGGAGCCTGCTTCCCCCTCTCTGTCTGCATGCCTCTCTGCCTACTTGTGGTCTCTGTCAAATAAATAAATAAAATCTTTAAAAAATAGTGACTTTTTCTTTACATTTCTAAATATAAAATTATATTGTCATATTGAATATGCTTATTTAAACTTTATACATCCTTCCAGGGATGCTGAAATATTTCTCTTATCATACTGACAGCCTTAAAAACTCTCTGCAATATACAGTGGTACTGCCTATTTAAAACATTTTGATGCTTTAAAGTCTAGAATGACATTTGAAGTATGTGCCACGTTTGCCACATTTGTAGCTAGCATTTTATTGCATATTTCATAAAACATAAAGTTAATATCTTTGGATATTAAATAATAGGTGGACTTCTTTACTTTTTTTTTTTTTTTTTTTGCAAAATCAGGATCTTCAAATGTGTGCATTATATGCAGTCAACAATGATTTCTGAAGGTGATCCAGGGCATGTGTCTAATGCAGAACTGATCTTGTTATAGGTGTGAGATTATCTTACTTTAAGACCCAAATCCTGCCTTTAAATCACCGACAAAGCTTTCATTTCAAATGTAGCCTTTAAATGCATAACACAACAGAAGGACAATTAAAGATAGTCATAGTCTATTATCATTGCCATTGGTTCTGCTAATGAGTTCTGTGACTTGTTTCAGAATCAAAATGCTACTCCTGAGAAAGCTTATCAACCTAAGTAAGTGAGTCTTTATCACTTTGCCCTTAAATAGCTAGTGTTCTGCGCCTTTGAGTTTGGGGAGCAGTGCTGAAAGAAACTCTTTATAAAAGAGCTATTAGTCTTGTGCAGTCTAGGATTTGACAGCTCATGAGGTTACACAGACCATTACATTACCAACATCATTTCCAATTCCTTAGGCATCTCCCCCAGCACCTCTGGAGAAATACTTCAGCTCACTTTCTTTCTTTCTTTCTCTTTCTTTCTTTCTTTCTTTCTTTCTTTCTTTCTTTCTTTCTTTCTTTCTTTCTTTCTTTCTTTCTTTCTTTCTTTTCTCTCTCTCTCAATTGTACAAATCTAAACTACATAATTGAATGAAAACATAACACATTTTGGAATTTTCCCACCTAAATGCCTACCATTATAAGCTTGTATAATAACATTAATATTTTAGGTGGAAAGGAACAATATAAATACCCAAAAAATAAATTATTTATTTATTGCAAAAGAATCAATTGATTGCATTTATTTATTGAAATAATATTGAAGGTTTATAGTCATATTTGTAGCACTCTTTTTATTTGTAATTTAAAAATATATTTATGTAAGTATTAAGCCTCTGAGCTTTCAGAGAGTAATAAAATAAGCATTGAAGTAAAATTTGAATATGAGCATTTTTTAAAGGGGCAAATTGCATAAGCATAGTTTTATGATGAAAGTGTCAATGTCTGACAGTATATTTAACATGATCTTGTTTTTAGTATTCTTTAATGTATTTCTAATATAAATTTCATCTATAGAAAGTTCCATAAGTTTAACATTTAAAAATAGCAGCAATATATTTCCTATTTTATATTTGAATTTTTGTTGTTTGGGGATATCATTGTATCAGAACATGTAGAATCTGGGTAAAAAATGATATTCTAACTGCTGTCTGTTGTATTACTTAAGGGTATATTTATTTCATTGATCTCAAGTTTTCCACTAAAATTTTGTGTAATTTTTAAAGAGAGACTGGAAATTTATTATCCACTGTAGCGTGGCCTTACAGAGCAATGCTGTCTTTCCAAGGCACTGAACCCCGGGATGTCCTGTTTGTTACATGTTATATATGTTATAGATGTAAAGGTGTTTACTGCCAGTGTGAAAGCTAACTCAAGCCAAATTGTGTAGTAGTCAAATGACTCTCCTTTTCTATTTTCATTCACTCTTCCTTTGTCCAATGCCAAATATTTCATTACAGTTGTTTCCAAAACTCTTGGAAGTGTACTTTTTTTTTTTAAAGATTTTATTTATTTATTTGAAAGACAGCTCTGGAGAGATGAGGACAAGTGTGGGAGGGGCAGAGGCAGAGGGATAAGCAGACTCCTTGCTAGGGCTCCATTCCAGGTCCCCAGGATCATGACCTGAGCCGAAGGCAGATCCTTAACCAACAGAGCCACCCAGGCACTCCGTGGGAGCATAATCTTAAGAACTACATAGGAAAATAGAGAAAAGCAAAATTTCAGTGCTTTGCAAGCTCCTATGTTATTTGCTGCTAAGTACTATGTGATGTTATACATATCATGTATGTTGAGATGGTGAAAGTCAGAGATTCAGAAAGACTGTTCTAGACTGTATCTTCGTATTACTATCCCCTATTTTTAAAAACAAAATTAATTGTAATAAGAACAAATAGCATATGGGCACCTGGGTGGCTCAGTTGGTTAAGCAACTGCCTTTGGCTCAGGTCATGATCCTGGAGTCCAAGGATGGAGTCCCACATCGGGCTCCCTGCTCAGCGGGGAGTCTGCTGCTCCCTCTGACCTCTCCCCTCTCATTCTCTCTTTCGCTCATTCTGTCTCTCTCTCTCTCAAATAAATAAATAAAATCTTTAAAAAAAGAAAAGAACAAATAGCATAAGATCTACCTTCTTAATAAATACTTATACATATGGCCAGAATTATTAACTGTAAGCATAATGTACAAGCAGATTTCTAGAATTTATTCATTTTTCATGAATGAAATTTTATACACATTGAATAGCAACTCCTCATGTTATTTTAAGGTTGTTAAAATATTACCACTTGAATGTAGGAGAGTTTAAATTTTTTAGGGATATTTAAGAAACTGACTAAAATGCCCTCGTGGCCCAAAAAGAGAATCTCAAACAGTGGAATTTTATGTAATACTGGTTTAGGGAAGGTGTTCATCTGTGCATTCTCCCTTTGAGGGGTTGCTTGGATTTATTATCCTCCCTTAAAAGGCCCTCTTTTGGCTTTTATGTCTTGAATTCTTATTTCATGGATCGAAGATTAGTGACATCTCTGTCTCCAAGCTCCTATGGTGGCAATAAGAAATGTCTGTGATCTAAGAAAAACCCTAAGGAAAAGAAAAAAATATGAGAATATCTTTAAAGAAACAAAGTCTTCATAATTATACTCAGTTTTTGAAAATTATTTTTTTCTTAAAAATTATCAAGATAAAGCAATGTAGTATCACTTTATAATTAAAATCAGTATATCCTTAATAAATGTCATATCTTTATGTGGAATTTTCATACTAAAAGAAAACATCAACTGAAATATGAGAAAGAATGAACTATTTTAGTTCATCTAGGATTCTTCTAAAAAGTCTGTTTAATCATTCATACTCTAATTTTGTGATTTTCTATGTACTTATATTCAAATGTGAAGAACAATTAGAAGATTATATCTGAGATTTTGTAAATTTAATACATAGGTGTCCATATTTTCTTCATAGAAAACCTTAATTCCAACAAGCCAGTTTAAAAAAAAAAAAAACAAGAACGAAACAAAACAAAACCTAGAACTGCAGCTACATTCCTTCCATTTTTTGGAAAGCAAATCCATCAAAAAGGTTACATAATTTCCTTCATATGTAGAAATTTGAAGTAAATCATTTTTGAAAGGTAATTCAGAATCCTTCAGATTGATTAAATTATTGGTGCTGGATCTATTTTGGTTACATCTATATTTAATAAATATTTCAGGAAAACAAAGTTTTCTATTTTCTAACATAAATATGCTTAAAATAGGTCAGAAAAATCTCATAAGGATTACTTTAAAAATTTTTTTTAACTGACACTCCTTGTCTACCTGGTCAATGCATCACTATCTAATGATCATCTTTACCATAACATTTTATGAATTTCCCTTAAGGAAATCCAAACAGACTTCTATGATTTAATGCCTATTCTGAGTTTGTTATAGCAAATCAGTAAGCCACCACCATCATTTGGATTTGGCAGAGTTGTGGACAGATAAAGGAGAGGGAAAGATTTATAGTGAGAAAAAGAAAGATTTCAGGTATGCCCTTATTGGAGGTTTTTTCTGGGGAAGCTATAGGTTGTACTAACTAGAAGTGGGCATCCTATGTGATTGGTTTGGGCTACATACTTTGCTTTCTCTGGTTGGTCCTAAATTGGGAACAGGAACAAAAATTAGAGAAGCTGTCATTTATTGATCAAGTCCTGCCTATTTGGACCAATTGTTATAGAAGTTATTGTTTAGCTCCTGGATTGTCACTAGAGATAGCAATCTGAGCAGGCTGGCTTCCTCAGCTGAATATTGTAGATAAGGGGGTTGGTATCCAGAGCAGGTTGTGCAGTTTGTGGGTCAAAATTATACTTATATATATGACCTAAGCATTGTCTGCATATATTCAGGCTCTCCATGTTAGTAAGAACTTGATTAAGAGAAAGGGATTGGATTAAATGACCTACACTAAGATTTTATGACCTCCTTTTATGAATACAAAGAACATTGATCTGAAGCTTTCATTAATTCATAGATTAATGGCAAATATAAAAGAATGAAAATGAATCATTTTCCTTCATATAAAGATTAAATTATTATTCAGAACATATTTGAACAAAATTAATTTCACCAAACATCTCGACTACTCAACATCTGCAAATAAGTTTTTTTTCTTTCCATCCATACCACTGACCTCAGAAGTTGTAGAAATCATATTTAAGACTACTAATTCCAAGAAGTCTTGAGTTGTTTTTCAAACAGATTTGCCAAAAATCCAACTAAAAGAAAATAAGTATTCATTTTTTGAGACATTTATTTAGTATGTGCCATTTAAAAGACATTGTATACACAGCAATGAGCAAAGCAGAAAAGGTATCTGCTATCAGAAAGACTACATTGTAATAGTGGAAGACAGACATTAAATAAAGTCCATAATGGATGTCTATACAGTTACAACTTATTTGCTTATAAGTTAAGAATAAAAATGTTTATAAATTGCAATATAAAGCTTTTAGGTATATTTAATTTATTCCTTCTAACTTAAAAATATGTCATCAGTTTGACCTTTATTGACATGTGACCCTAGGTTTCTGTTTGATAATATTTATTTGGCTCAATTAAGATATTTTCAAGTAAAAGAAACACAATTCCAAACTATAAGTATTTTAAGTAGTAAAGACCTTCATTTTCTCATATAATATAGCATCTGGAAACTGCTATCCCATGTGTTTTTATTCAATGGATCAATAACATCATCAAGAATTCAGGTCTTCCTAGAGGTACCAGAGTGGCTTAGTCAGTTAAGGATCTGACTTTGGCTCAGGTCATGATCTCAAGGTCCTGGGACTGAGCCCTGCATCAGGCACTGTACTCAGCATGGAGTCTGCTTCTTCCTCTCCCTCTCCTCTCCCCCCCACCCCCGCCCCGGCTCATGTTCTCTCTCTTTCAAATAAATAAATAAAATCTTTTTAAAAAAGAATTCAGGTCTTTCTCTCCTGTCTATGTAAGGGAGTGTGGAAGATATAGTAGATGGCTTACTTAGCACCCACCTCAAGAACTATTTCCTTACTTTCACTACAATAGAGGCAGGAAAGAAAAAAAAAAACAAAAACAAAACAAAAAAACTTTCTCAGACCCTTTCCCCATGAAGAGTGCCTGTATGAAAATGTGTTTTGTCTTCTCATTGAGTCTCTTCAGTCCTGCTTTCTCTTTTGACTGTTTTGATATGGACATGTTGTCTAGGACTATAACAGCTTTCTTGTATTAATAGGGAAAGGCCAAAGTGGTTGATGAATTCTTGCTCTTGATATCCTTAGAGTTGCTGTCCCAAAGGCAACAAACAACAACTTTCAGGTTTTTTGTTGAGTGAAAGAAGTGAAACTTTAAATTTCCTTAGTTTTCTGCTTCTGTTACTTACAATAATATGAAATAAAGACAAGGTTTCTCTCTTTTACAGTATGTCTCTCTTCACGGAGACAAAATGGCTGCAGCAGTTCTACAATCACATGAAAACATAACATTATTCAGGAAAGAGGAGAGAACATGCTCCTGTGCATCTCTCTTACAGTAAGAAAAATCTCCCACAAAAGTCTGTCAGTGGAGTTTCTCTCATATTGCATTGATTAGGACTTGGTTACATGACAATGTATAAAATGTCCACTGCCCAAAGAAACAAAACCAAGATGATTGGACTGAATCAATCATGATTTATTCTTGGGGCTGGAAATAAGGTCACCATTCTTGAGCTCATGGCCTTGCAGTGGAAGGACACAATAATAACGGGCTTCTTCAAGCAGGTAAGAGAAGAGAATATATATAGGGAAGCAAGCAATAGTTTTCACAGTAACTCAGGATACAGAATCTCTAACAATTAGGTCATAAAATTCTGGTAACCTGTAGCATAGTGTTAAGGCCAGGCTTGAGTTGATTAAAGGAGGACACTATATGGAATCCAAAATTCTCATTGAAAGATGGGCATATAACTGAAAGAGAGAAAAAGAAAGAGAGAGGGAGGAGGGAGGAAGAAAAAAAAAAAGAGAAATTCTTGAGTTGTTTTGAATATAAGAAAATTATTTGAAATTTTTAAGTCATTGAACAAGTACAGAAAGTTGAATTCTCTATTGTGAAGTGTCCCTTCTGTACTTAAAAAACTGTGGTGGGGTTGGAGAGGGAGAGAGAAGATGAGAAAAGGAAGGAGAGAGGAGGGCAAAAGGATGAGTTTTCCACTCCACTTCTATCCTAACAATTGTATTTAATATCTTAAAGTTTTGGCTCCCTGTTATGATTTCCTTTGAAGAAAGAAATTACAGGGGGAAAAATTGATAATTCATCCAATTGCATTACCTCTAAGTTCCTTTCAAAATGAATCTTATATAGTTCTATAAATCCCTAAAATAATCTGAATTTTTCTTTGAAACTTGTGACTTTCTTATTTTTGTATTTATGTGTAAGATTTTATATTGTAGGTGAACTCATGAAATTAGCATGATTCTGAAAAACTATACCAGTATATGCAACTTACTGAATAAGGATTTAGAAATCAGGTGCAAATCTTAGCTGGCTATATATAATATATTCAACTTAGTAAAATTTTTAATTTAATTTGGGTTGCAGGAGTAGGTTCTTTGACTAATATCAGCAAGGTATTATACGTTATTTCTATTTCAAAGGAGGAGTAGTCTTCTATCTATCAATCACTATATAAAAGAGTTTTTTAGACTTTACCCAAAGAACTATAACTATTTTTTCCTTAAAACTTTGATGCCCAGTGACTGGTAACAGTATAATTTATACTATTGGTCTCCTTGTGAAACTTTATTCCTAATTTGTCAGCTTAGTCAGCTCTTCAGAGCTGTGCAATAAATTACAATAGATGTTCAATACATTAATCAATTTGACATTTGTCCTGGAAAAATACAGTCAGAGAAAAATTGATAAGACTTTCCAGGTTTTAATGTATTAATAATAAAAATATAATCACTGATATTTTTCTAGATTTCTTTGCTTTGGAAAAAAACATAATTTTAAATTAATAAACACAATGTATTTAATAGATAATTGATAACTCACAAAGAGAAGTAATACTAAAAAATGGAGGTTAAATTTTCTTTTTAAAAATCTAATAATTCACAGTGTTTATTGTATATTTTTCCATCATGAATTAAATACATTTTATTATAGAATATACAGAAAGGTAGGGATACCTGGATGGCTTAGTTGGTTAAGCATCAGACTCTTGGTTTCCTGCTCAGGTCATGAGCTCAGGGTCCTGAGATGGAGCCCCTGTTGGGCTCCACACTCAACAGGGGAGCCTGCTTCAGGACTCTTTGCCAGTGGCTTGTGAGGGGCAATGATATGTGCCACATTCTAGTGCTTTTAAAGACACTGTACAATCACTATTTCCATCCCAAAGGTACAAACAGGATAGAAGAATGTATATGAGTGAAATGTTTTAGCCTGAGTCTTTGATGAAAAAACAAGAGCCCCTTTGATGGTCTGTAATTATACTTATAATATAAGTGAAAATTTAATAATATTTGTTGTGTTGAGAATACAAGATTTGGAGACAGTATGTTATGGGCCACAGTAGGGCCTACTCTATCTGACATGTATAATATCCTATTTTTTTTCAACATCAAGACAAAGGTAATTGTGTTGTTATTTAAATTCTTCATTAAAAAAATACTGGCTCGGGACGCCTGGGTGGCTCAGTTGGTTAAGCGGCTGCCTTCGGCTCAGGTCATGATCCCAGCGTCCTGGGATCGAATCCCACATCGGGCTCCTTGCTCAGCAGGGAGCCTGCTTCTTCCTCTGCCTCTGCCTGCCACTCTGTCTGCCTGTGCTTGCTTACTCTCTCTCTGTCAAAATAAATAAATAAATAAAATCTTTAAAAAAAAAAATACTGGCTCAAATTAATTCACTTACACAACATCTTATGTTGAAAATTTAAGATTTTTTTTTACTATTAAGAATCATAAATTGATAGATATCCTTGTGGAAATGTGCATGTGTGTGTGTTACTGTGTTTGTTGTTTGTTTTAATTATTTTTATTTCTTAAGGGATCTTTTCCAGTTGTGCCATTATTGGGTCATATACTTTCTGATGCATACTGGATAATTGCTTTCCAGAATAGCTTACTGATTTTCATTTACAATATCTTATCATACTCAACAGAATTCAGTCATATCTTTTTCAAATATTTTGATAGCTTGATACATGAAAAATGTTAACTCATTTTTTAAATTAGTTGTGATTTTCTTTCAAGATTGTTCTCACATCCACCCATGGTTTCATGGGCTTTATGCACATTCTCTTAAATAAATTAATTCTTAATTTTGAATCTATACTAATATCTGACAAAACTATTATAACAATTTTATTTTTTCAATGCCATCCCTTTAGCAAGAGTTGTATGTCCAAGTTTTTTAAAGCATGCTTATAAAAAGGTTTGCTTCTGCATATATAATCACTTTGTGGCTCAGAATAAGTTACATGTTGAGCTCACTGTGTGTTAAAAGAAATAACTACAATATATGATATTGCAAACATGACAGAAATTGATCCTAAAAATTATCTGTCTTGTTAAAAAAAAATACTATATATGAGAAGATAAATTATCTTCTTAAAATAAGACAGATGATAAATTCAAGGTAGAATAAGTAAGGTATCATTAATCATAATGCAATCTGTATTAACCTATCTTATATGAACTTTATAGATATCAAAAATAAATTAAGTCCCCTCTTATTGGAACCTTTGGCATCGATACTAAATAGCTCACAAATATAGTGATCTTGATGAATTATCTAATAGTTCAGCTTACAAATTAGCAACCCTAAAACATGAACAATTACTTAATCACAAGAAAGCCTAATTTCTCTACTTATAAAATGTAATTAATAATTGCACATATTTCTTAGTATGGTTTTGAGGATTATGTATAGTGGTACAAGTTAAGGACTTAGCATCATTCCTTAGATGCATAAGAAGTTTGGATCTTCTGGGTAAGTATTTTCCTTCCTATTGTTCAGTTTTAACTATTATGTCTACGAGAATTTATTTTCTTCATGGTTATCTTCTATGGACGTTCCAAGATTCTTTAAAAGTAATTCTTTTCTTTTTTTTTTTAAGATTTTATTTATTTATTTGTCAGAGAGAGATCACAAGTAGGCAGAGAGGCAGGCAGAGAGAGAGGGGGAAGCAGGCTCCCCACTGGGCAGAGTGCCTGATATGGGGCTCGATCTCAGGACACTGAGATCACTACCCAAGCCGAAGGTAGAGATTCAACCCAACGAGCCATCCAGGTGCCCCTAAAAGTAATTATTTTCATCAATATTTCCATTAGTGGTCATTTGCAAAGACAGCTGAAATGACTGAGACTTCCCAATGCACATCCTTTGCTGTTATTTGTATTTTCCCATCTTCGAATCTACACTTCTCTTGTGTTTTGCTTTGAACAGCTGAGTATGGCAGAAGTGCATGGATTCTAAGCCAAAGCCAAAAGCATATAGTTTGCTTTTTTAGAAAGTGGTATTATCACTGAGGCAGCTTTGGTTGTTAGGTGCTGAGCTGTGTATCCCTTCATTCATATGCTGAAGTCCTAACCTCCAGTACTTCAGATTGTGACTGTTGGAGATAAAACTTCCTAAAGGGTAATTAAGATTAAATAAAGTTATATAAGTGGACCCTCATCTGTTCTAAAAGCTATCCTTATAAAAAGAGGAGAATTGGACATATAAAAAAGAGACACTAGCAGTGCACAAGCACAGGAGAAAGACTATGTGAGGACACAACAAGAAGGCAACCATCTGCAAGATAAGGAAAGACCTCAGAAGAAAGCAAACCTGCCATCACCTTGATCTTGGACTTCTAGCTTCCGGAACTGTGAGAAAATAAGTTTCTGTTGTTTAAACTACCCAGTCTGTGGTACTTTATTATGGAAGCCCTTTCAAGTTAGTAGAACTAACTTGTTGGAAGATATGATCACCTGGTAGATGAACCATTGCAGCAGGAGGGAACGTATAGACCAACCATTCTCCAAGTCAAAGTCAGATGATTGCAGAAAAACCATCCAACTGAATACAGTGCAAATTGCTGACATACAGAATAATAAGCCAATGAAATGTTGGTGGTGGTTGTTTTATTTAAAGATTTTAGTTATTTATTTGAGAGGAGAGAGAGAGAACTTAAATGGGAAGAGGAGCAGTGGGAGAGACTCTCAGACTCCAAGCTCTGTATGGAGTTGGAGGTGGGGCTTAATCTCACGACACTGAGCCAAAAATCGAGTCTGATGGCCAATTTACTGAGCCAGCTAGGTGCCTCCATATTGGTTGTTTTAAATCTTGGGGTCATTTGATAAGCAATAATTAATAAATATTTTATTAGAGATATTAGCATCATTATTGATTGCCTGAGCTGAACCTGTCATTCAATGAGTACTTTTTTAAACCAAAAGCATTTTTTAATACTAACTATATGTCAGACTCTGAAGTCACAAAATCAAAGCCATAAAATTAAAATCTTAATTTTCTAACTCATCTCCCTATTTCCTGCTATTTTTTTTTTTTTTTAGAGTTTTTTGCCCATTTTACCTGAAGGTGTTTTTTGTCTGTTTTTTTTTTTTTTTACTTTATTTAAGCTTTATTTAAACATATGATGTAACCCCACCACCCTCACCCAACCCCTCTTCCCCCCACCCCCCTCAGTTTGTTTTATGACATTAAGAGTCTCTTTTGGTTTTTCTCCCTCCCGATCCCATCTTCTTTCATTTTTACTTTTCCTGCTATTTTTTAAATACTACCTTTCAATAATTATGCAATAGATGAGTTACTATAAAGGACCATACTCAGAAAGCATGTGTGTATGTGTGTGAGCATGCTATGATACTGAGAAAATACCATACTCCTCAGCACTTCTAACAATTACATTCATGAAAAGAAAGGCACCAAATCATTACATTCCAAAACCATAAGAGGCATATTAGGGGCATGTATAGATTAGTATGGGGGCCATGTAATAATTTTCAGGAGGGGTAAGACAACTAAAAATGAAGCAAGTCTAGATATCAAATGTTCTTTGTCAGATATAGAGACATGAGCAGGCCATCTGAAAGAAAAGACAAAAATTATATTCAGTAAAACGAGGGGTGAATGGACATAACATGTGAGAAGATAATGGGTATGGTTCAGAGAATGGGTTCTCAAGACATTACATTTGAAAGGTAAACTGGGTCAGACTGGTACCAAGGGTCTTCATTAAATACAGATGTGAGTATACCATTTTATAAATGAAGAAACTGCGGCTTAAATAATGTGAAAGGAATTCTATCATACTTACTAGTTAATTAGTAGCAACAGAGTAGCACTTAGCATATGAAGTTCTACACATAGTTTCATGGTGATATATAATATCATTATGGATCAAACTAATACTATATACTTTTAGAACTCAATCTTTAGAGGTTGAAACATGTAAGAGTCTTTTAGGAATAGTTAAGATTACAGTGTCTTGAATTGATTTTTACTATGAAAAATTGAATAAAACAAAACAATTTAGGGATATTTCTGACTTCCATTTAAAACGTGGGCTCAAATGATATCAAAACACCTCTGTTTGTCTCTGCCTCTCTCTTTCTCACCTCAAGCATCCCCAATTTGAAACTCTTCTGTAAGTTTGACTCTACTTTTTAAGAAGCATTCCCATCATGGTTTCATTATGTCTTTCTGAGCTCTTGATGCTACATTCTCCTAGGTTCAAAAGCATGAGAAAAATCTTTAACTCCCCACAAGAACACCTGAGGAGTATTCATTACACTGAGCTAATGTATTTATTTACTGGCAGGATTTGTGCCTACCCTAAGGTCTGGAGCTTGTCGTTTGTCCTGAAGGTGAGTTCCTCTCATCTTAGTTTGGCTGCTATATCAAAATACCACTTTTGAGTGGCTTATTTCTTATAGAGTTCTGAGACACTTATTTCTTATAGAGTTCTAGATGCTGGAGTCAAAGATCAAGGTGACAGATGATTCAGTTCCTGGTGAGTCTTGTCTTGCTGACTAGCAGATGGCCATCTTTTTGCTGTATCTTCAGAAGACAAGGCAAGAAAGAGAGAGAGCAAGTGCCTTCTTATTAGTACCTTCTTATAATCCCATCATAGGATCACACTGTTATGACCACATCTGAACCTAATTACCTCCCAAAGTTACCATCTCCAAAACCTATCACAATGGGGTTAGAGATTCAACATATGAATACTGGAGGAACCCAATTCAGTCCCAAACTTGCTCAAAATACAGATAAGCTCCAGAATGACAGGAGAAATAGAAAGGAATACAACAACATCTAATAACAAGATGATCTAATGAAAACCATATTTTGGGGGTATCTGTGCAGCTCATTCGGTTAAGTATCTGCCTTCAGCTCAGTTCATGATCCTGGGGTCCTGGGATTGAGCCCTATGTCAGGCTCCCTACTCAGTGAGGAGTCTGATTTTCCTCTCCATCTGCCCCCCAATTGTATGCTCTCTTTATTTCTCAAATAAATAAATAAAAATCTAAAACAAACAAATAAATAAATAAATAAAACCATATTTTCTCAGGATGAAATAAAGAAAGATATAGAGATTTTAGTAAGTCCCTACCACATCAGAGAAAGAACATGTTCTTGCACCCAGTCCAAACAAATTTTCACATAATAGAATGTCTCTCAACTAGAAGCTCATTTTTTTAAAAGTATCTACCATATATTAGGTGCCACATTAAATATTTCTACTACTAGATAAAAGTATGTTTTTGCAGTCTTTTAACTCTATAAAAATATGATTTAATAAAAATTTCCCCCCAAAATTTTCTTTAATGGAACACTGATATCAAGATTGTGATAACAAATGGGAGATGGTCCTCTGAGGTAATAACAGGAAGCATATGAGAGGTGCCTTTATTAAAATTTCTATAACACACTCATTGACAGATATTAATGTGTTTTTTAAATCAGGTGAGGATAACATAATATCCAATAACTCTTTGTTATAGTGATCCTCTCCTTCACTCCCCTCAAAAGTTTTTTTTTTTTCAACACCTCCTCTTATAACTGAAAAGGTCTCTAAAATGTCTCCCTTTTTTAATGGCAGAATACCAATTTCACGCTAAATGCATGAGAGCCCTCATTCCATGGGAGCACATATCTATTAATCTTTCTTCTTTTTCTTCTTGTTTTTTAAACAGTAGGTCCATTCTGCATTGGATTTTCTTTTAGAAGCTTTACAGTTTTATTTTGTAGTTATATAAGCCTCAATTATATTTACAATTATACTTGATATGCTATTTCTCTATCAGAGTTAAGAAGATCGCTAATGCAAGCAACTTTCTGGCCAAAGAAATGTACAAATGGAGAACATAATTGTTTCCTGACATCATTTGCAACTGATTGTGCTGAGACTGAATATCTTTGCATTTCCTTCTAGTGATTGTTTCTATGGTCCTGAATCATCATACATGTTTCATATTTGAGATGATAGCTTGGGAAGGCTGAAGGAAGAAATTCTACAACAATGGTCTTGCTGCTACTTTACTTTCTGCCCTTTCTTTCTGTTTGTTAGAGAGCCCCAACACCATTTCCTCAGTTCTTTTCAGCTGAGAATGTGATTGTGAAGTGGCTGTGTAGCAGGATAGTTAGGGCTGTAGTCCTAATGGATGAAATGGAATGTGGCTCTCCCTTAAGAGTAAACATACAATGCCCACACAACGGTAGTCAGTCATTTTCTTTAAGAGGCAAGGTAGACAAACTCATCCTGAAGTCATAGTTATTGCAATTAAAAATTTTTTAAAAAAGTCTTTGCTGCAATTTGGAATGTAAAGCTTAACTATTCGGGGAAGATTGCATGAAAATGGAAGGAAGAGAGAAGGAAGAGAAGGAAGGAAGAGAGGTCTGTCTGTGCCAAATTTGGATCTTCTAAACTCTTAGTAGTCTACTGCTTATTGAGAGTTCTAAAATACATCCCTTTTTGTGTGCTTTTTATTTATTTATTCAAGCAATCATTTTCATTGTCTCCAACTATATTAGGGAGAGAAACAGCGTGGAACACTCAGAAATAAAAACGTCTCTAGGGAGACAACTAGGAAACCATCAGGGCAAAAATTATCACCACCCAATCTTCTCAATGCCCCTGTACTCCCTCTCCAAATAACCACAATATTTGCTTTCTCAACTTTATTGAGGTTCTGAAACTCAGAAGTAGGCTGACTATATGAATGTGTCCTGTAGCCCATTTTGTAAAAAGGAAAGCTATATGGAGACATAGCCACCCCCATTGTTTATATACCGTCTGTCAAAGTCTGCCTTCATGAAACAGTAGCACAGCTGAAGTGCTAAGTAGTTGTGATAGAGATCATAAGACCTACAAAGCCAAAAAAAAAAAAAAAAAAAAACCAAACAAACAAAAACCTATTTATCCTTTTACTAAAAAAGTTTTCTAGCTCTTGTTAGATCATTAATGATCACATTTGAACATAATTCCATAAATAACATTACTTAGGCAAATTTGGTTTCAAAAACTATGTAGCATGAAATATAAAAGTCTTCATATTTTGAAGGCAGAGATCCTGGTAGGGGGAGGCATTTAATCTGTAGAATTTATTGAACAAGACAGAAAAAATATAAGCATTCTGTAGACTATGTAAAATAGGAAAGCATATGTTATTTTATGGTTAGAGCTCTTCTGTCATCAGAAATCTTATGGATATGCATCAGTGACTGATGGCTGTTCACATTATACCAAAAATAAATATAAGCAATCTGAATACAGCAGTAACCTGATTATACCAGCATCTCACAAAGTTGTTTATTTTAGAACTCAGTAACTAAACATAGTAAGTAAATGGAGGAGTAACTGACAGTTCACCTAAAAATCAAGCAACATAAAATTATTAAAATTTATCTATAGTTGTAAATGAAAGTCACATATTAATACTACACCCATAGTAAAACCTGTATAAGTAGGAGGAAATTTAAAAAAGATAGAACATTTGAATCAAATCTTACAACAACAAAAAGGCAGACAACTTTGGGTGAAGGCAACTTGTCTAATACTATACGACTTGCCCTTAAGCCTTGCCAACCCTAGACTGTGTACTAGAAATCCCTCAGGTACTGCTTTCTCCTTCATCACACAGTTGTAATACAGTATGTTAGCAGAAGGCTAAGACCGCAAACTAAAAGGAAGATGTGAACTTATCTTCACCTCAATACTCTTAAAACCATAAGACAAATAGTCTTTCCATTCTCTTCTTGAAGATTCCATTTTTCTCAACCGTGTGACATTGTGTCAACTCCTTAACCTCCCTGCATCAATTCAATATCCATGAAATAGAGAAAATTGCAGTCCTAATTCAAGAGGTTGTTGTATTAAGTAAGAGAATATAGGCAAGGTGTTTATAAACTCTTTCCCTCAGGTTCAACAAAGGTACTTCCAAATGTGCTTAAATTAATTTTGTGACAGACATATGAATATAGTGATGCACTTTTTTCCTGTTGACCATTCCATTCAGATGTTCAATGCATACATTAGTATCTTATTGTTTGTGTAACAAATTACAACAAACTTAGTTAAAGCTTAGTTGCTTAAAACAATATAAATTTATTTTCTTACAGTGTTGAATGTCAGAAGCCCTAAATCACAGTGTCAGTGGGGTCATTTCTTCCATTACTTTCTGTAAGTACTAGGTAAGAATTGGTTTTCTTGCCTTTTCCAGCTTTTCCAGCCCATCTCCTTTGCTTTGTTCACAGTCCCTTCCCTTCCCTTCCCTTCCCTTCAAAGTATATCAATCCAAACTCTGCTTCTATTTTCACAATTCTCTTTGACGCCTTTGTCTCTTTCTTACAAGAATCCTGGGGATTATATTGGGTTCACTCATATGATCCAGGATATTCTCAAGATTCTTTCTTAATAATATCTGAAAATTCAATTTTGCCAGGTGGGGCTTACTGTAATGGCAATTTTATATGTCAACTTCATTGAGCCACTAGGTACCCAAATATGGTATTTGTCATTTTTCTGGATGTTTCTGTGAGGATGGTTTTGAAGGAGAGTATCATCTCATTCAAAGATGATAGGCTAGGTAGACTGGGTAAGGCAGATTGTCCTCCTAATGTGGGTGGGCATCAACCAGTCAGTTGAAGGACTGAGTAAAAATGCTGACCCTCCCCTGAGTAAGGGAGAATCCCTCCTGTTTGACTGTTTTCAAATTGGAACAGTTCAGACAGCAGCTAAACTTTTGGCTCTGCTGTGTTTTCAGCTTGTCAGTGCACTTTAAACATCTTAGAATTTGTCAGCCTCCATAATTGCATGAGCCTATTCCTTATCATCAATATCACTCTCTGTCTCTCATAGACGACACACACACATACACACAGTATTGGTTCAGTTTCTCCAGAGAATTCTGAATACACAGAATAAGTATGGATATCTTTGGGAGGCCATTTTCTCTCTGATTTTAAGACACGTTAGTGGTTATTTCTCATGTCCTAGCTCCTGCAGGACTTTCACTACAAATCTCTAGAGTACTGCTGCAGAAAACTGTTTCACTCTGCCTCAACCTTAGGAGGTCAACAACTTAGCCCATTACCCACCTCACAAGTGTGAGCACTCTTGTGGTCTACAGTGAGTGAATATACCATTTCTAATATGTTTCTTGGATCATTATTCTTATTACCACTGTTTATCTTTCCCTCATCTCTTCCTTTAGTGAGCCAGTGAATCCTCTCTAATCTAACCTCTTTCAAATTGTTTAGTATTTAATGTTATCTATCCCCTTCTTTCTATTCTTGTCATCATCTTAGACCCAGCTTCCAACACCTGCTATTAGCTTTCTGTAACAGCCCCTAATATGATTGGCTTCTTTTATTATTTTTCTCTCTCCATTCTAGTCTTCACAGCATAGTTACAGTGATCTTTAGACAACACAAATATAATTTTATTGCAGCAATACAAATGTAATTCCATCACCTAAGACTTATAGTCTTTCAGTGGTTCCTTACAACTTCAATAAAATGTTTGAACTCTTTGGCTTGGCACATGGGGTCTTTCAGAATCAGCCTTCTGCCAGCTCTTGAGTGTCATGCTCCTGTAATTCTTGCTCATGCATAACCCATGCCTCCCTCATTCTTTCCACACTGAATTGCTCATAGTTCTTTCAGTGAGTCATGTCATCTTTTTTTTTTTTCAGGTTTCTGGCTGCTCTCTTTATCTGTAATATACTTCCTATACCACACCTTTATCTGGCTAAGACCTAACTCAGATACCTCTTCCTTGGGGAAGCCATTCCAGACATTTCTAGGCTTTACTAGTTATCTCTTTGTACTCCCCTAATGTCCCCAATACATAAGTATATCTTAATATTATCTTTGCTTAGGAGATCATTAAGTAACAAAAAAAACTGACACAAATCAACTTAGTCTGTGAAGAAATGTATTATTTCACATTAAAGCCCCCACAAAATATTCTATTATCAAGTCTCTGGTTCTCTCTTGGCAAATAAATGGGTTTTTGCATGTTTCCTTGTGTTGGCTTTATACTCTGTATGACTGCCCAATAAATCCAAGATAATTGTAAGATAATGGAGCAAAATGTCTCCTTGTTCAAGTCTGAAGGATGAAAGAGAAAGCCTTTCCCTCATTATTCTGATTAGACCAAGTGGACCAATGGCTGTTGCGGAAGAAAACTATAACCTTATTCCTGAATCAGGAAGGCATAAGGTTACTACTACTCTCAGTTTAGACAAGGGTTAGGTCAATGGAGAGACCACTGACATTTCAGACTAGATAATTCTTTACTTTGTTCATTGTAGAGTATTAGCAACAACCTTGGATTCCAGGAACAGCATGTATCTCCCAAGCTGTAACAATGAACAATGTCTTAAATATTGCCTAATATTTCCTGATTGGCAATACCACTCCCAACACTCCCAACTGAAGACCACCAGCTTAGACTAATAAAGACATACTTTGGATCCCTAGCCTTAGAGAGGATGTCCAATTTAAAAGAAGGGAAGAATGAATGTTTGGTAAATAACCTATAGTACCCACCAGCTGTGTTGGAATTATTTTTTGTCTTTATCCCCTACTAGAAAGGACATTTCTACAAGTTTTATTTCTTGCTTCTCATATCTCTATTACCTGGCATATACTGTGTCCTTAATACATTTTTTGAATTGACATATGAATTATGCATTGGAAAAGGGATTTCTTTAGTGCTTTTTCACTTCTACTCAACAAGCATTATAACATTGATTCTACAAGTATCTATGCTTTCAATGACAGGATGCTTTCAGGTTTATAACCAAAGATATTGAAAACATGTCTTCCAACTATGGGGATAAAGACAGAGCAATGAAGTAGAAGTGAGGGGTGAAGGAGAGGTGAAGTTACTATTTTTAAGCACGGAAAAAGTTGTTGCCTAAGTAAAGAAAAGAAGTGCAATTACCATGATGGATGACTAAATAAGAGAAGGTACCTGCCCAGACCAGTCACTTGCAAATTTCTCTGATTTAGGAAGCAAAAGTTGAAACTGTGGCTTGTGACACAATATGCCACTACTGATTTTTCCTATAGAACAAGCCATTCTTAAATCACTTGTCCCAGATCAAACCTTGCCTGTATTTGGACACACTGGAATACATGAGTGGTTCCTTCACTTCAATTTGTAACTTAAGGTAGACATAGCCAATAAACTATGAATTACCTTTTCACTGGAGATTCACATGGATTTTTCTCTTCACTTGCTTGGTTTTTCTAGTAACAGGGCAATGAATTTCTAGTCTCAGGTTTTGAATTTAATTAAAAGGTTAGCACATGACAAAATAAACTTTAATTTTATAAATATTTACTTTTATGCTATGAATATTAGCTTTGTGGAAATTTTCAGAAAAAATTGAAATTCGTTATACTTCCAAAAAAGAATTTCATGTAAATGAAAGCAATGTTAAGATTGCACATCATATTTTAATTTATTCTAATTATTGAATTTTGTAGGATTTCATAAAATAACGTAATTTCATTATTTTTGGCCAAGTTTCTGTCTTGAAACCTAAAGGCATGTTGGCTTCCCTTCTGGGTAGCTCTCTGGATCATTGTTTAGGTGCCAAGCAATTTGTCACAGCTCGAGTTCCTGCTTTCATTTAATAACTGAAACCTAAATGTTATGATCAAAACCACTGGTCTGTTGCGCAGTGATCCATGTGAGAACAGTGAACTTATGTCTCTGTAAATTTGTTAGTCATCTACGAGGAAAAGCAATGCTGACCTCGTAATGTCAAATCCCATTTAGAGTTGGTGAATAGGTTGGATGTGGTACTTGATGCCTTTTGAGTTGTATTAAGAAATACACTTCAGTGTAGGAGGATAAAAGCCTAGATAAATTAATGGGGAGACTGTAGCCTATCCAAATAATTTATAGTTGAATCCTATCTTCCAAAAGAAAAGAATGCAGTTAATAAAGGTTCTGACTTGAGTAAACAGCTTCAGGCAACACATGCTATTTGGTAAGTACCTGAAGTACTAACTGTGACCTTCCACCTTCATGGTTTCCTACTTGTGACCTTTTCTAAGACCTTATTAGTGAGAAACTGCTTATAGCTTCTGTCACAAGCAGGAATCCCAAGCTCACTGAAAGAACACAAACTATATTTTAAGATTGTTTTATGTGTCTATGTCAAAGAACGATGTTACATAGCACTTTTTAGTCTTTTTTTTTGAAGCTATACTTTTCAAGTCAAAAGCAGTATTTTTATGTAAAACAAATTGTAAAGCATTTTTATATTTTAATGTAATCAAATGATAAACATGACTTGACTTGAATTTATTAACTATTTGCCAGGTTTGCACTTGTGGTACATGTCAGTACATGACCATGCCCTCTACCATGGGAATGAGGGTATTTCCCAAAACTGCAACCACCACATGTTTTAGAATAGGAATTTCAAGAGAACATCACTTGATTCTGACTATACTGCATAATCTGTGCTGTAGCTAATTAGAAAGAAACAGCATAATGTATAAATATTGTTTGATAGAGTTTCTATATTGAAAACCTGAATTGATAATGTCTGTTTCCATTGCCTTCAGGCTCTCATAACTTCTCTGTTAGATAAATGCAGCACCCTGTCCTCTGTTTCTTTTCCCTCCAAACCATCCTATACTTACAGTGATTAACCTTGTGATTTGTTAATCTATCTGTATTACTTTCTGTTTAAAAATCTTTCTGAGGTTTGGTAATGGCTTCACTTGCTTTGGTTAGTGTTCAAAGTGCTTATGATGATAAATAAGGCCTTTTCTGATCTGAATTCTGCTTTCTGTTTCCCTTTCACCATCTGTTAATAGTGGACAAACTGAACCACTTTTCATTCCCCAAGTGTAACCTCTTACTTATCCCTCTGTGTTATGCTCCCATTGTTCCATTGGTCTAAATGGAACTCCCTTAACTCTTGCTCTTCTCTGAAAATCACATCAAGTGTCCTCCCAAATATTATCTGTGGGCCTCTTAGATATACACTCTGTACACACACTTATTTTGATGTAAGGAATTGGAAGGATTGATTTTTTGTTGTTGTTCTGTCTGACCCATTAGTCAGTGAGCCCCTTGAGGGCCTGGCCATAAAAGGCAAAGGCTGGATAAATGTCTGCTATGTGAGGAAAAGAACAAACCACAAGATGATCGGTGTGTGCTTTCTACATGTGCTTTTCTTTTGTTGTCTACGATCTCTCTCTGGTTAGAGGGAAGCCACCACATAACCTTGAGGAAAATTATTTTGGCAGAAATGTTTATTTTAAAGTTATTTTTAACTGCGACAGAGACTCTTAAAAATGAAAGAAGAATGTTTTGAGGAAAGCCTGGCAGAGTTTACACCGAAATATTTGACTGGAGAGAAGTTAGAGGAGGAGATAAATCATATTATCCTCAGAACCCGGGAAGACTGCGTAGAAGTAACCAGGGTTGAAGTCAGAAGGTGCACAGCAAGGGGAAAGGGATATGAACATTTAGGAAATTGGAGCTAGGACTGAGAGCACATAGCTTGGAACAGGTCAGTGGGGGGCACTGGAGAGATGGGAGGCAGCCTTAACAGACTAGCAAATATTCCATTCCTGCTTCTCTCATTGTTGTCCTCCTGTCCTCCTTGGGTCTCTCTCAGCTACCCAGCTACATTCCCTTGAACCAGAAGGCAGTGGTAAAATTGACAGGAACTCTCCTACCATCTTTCCCTGGGAGGGATAAAAATAGTAAAGCACACTTGTTTTATGCTAAACTGCAACACTTAGGAAAGCATAAATGAATGCCTCAACATGTGAGGTTGGTAACATCTAATTTATATTTCATTATCTAAAAGGAGATCTAAGAATGAGTTTGAGCTTAACATTTGTCCTAGTGGGTGTTAGTTGGTTTCTCCGTGATTTTAAGATCTGGACATTAGAATTAAATTGAAAGATTGTCAGTGTTTGCAATTTAAGCATGAAGGCCATTGAGAAGGGTGGGCACAGTCACTTTGATTGCTTGGGAAAATAGGCTCAATAAATGTGATAACAAGGTGAACATTGGAGCAAATGCATTTGTATCCTCTTTATCTCAAGCACAGAGCCAATCTGGAACTCTAATTCCTTGAGAAGATGATAAATGTTTTCTGCCAGTCTTTCCAACTGAACAAACTATGTTTGATTGGTATTAATCACTTCTGGCAGGCGATGCTCAAGCCTGCTCACTGCAATCTAGGTGAAAAGCTTGTCATCAGTATCGCATAATGAAATGAAAGAGTATGGGACAAAGAGAAGAAATATTTTCATTTACCTAGTCATCAGAGTAAGTGTCAAGTTAAATAAGATAGGAACTATTTATTTTCACATGAACAGTTTAAAATGCAATAAAACTTTAATAAAATTATTTTTCTTTCTTTTTTTTTAATTTAAAAAGAGAAATTAAGCCAAATAATAATCCAATGTGCGTATGGTAGGAGAACATCTCTTGCTCTCCCAAATTCTTCATAGCTTTAGAAAATTATCCTAAAATCAAGTTTTCCCATGAACAGACTACATATATATGAAGAACATGCAAACAAAGAAGCCTCATTAAGGGCAGGGGTAATCTGGAAAATACTCTTCTATAGAAGGAATATTTGTGTATCCCCAAAATTCATTTGTTGACACCTATTCTTCAATGGAATGATATTAGGAGGTGGGGTTTGATAAGCGATTAAGTCATGAGGGCTGAGATTTCATGAATGGATTAGTGTCCTAACAAAATCGACCCCAGTGAGCTTCCCTGCTTTTCTGCCCTGTGAGGTATAGTTAGAGATTGTCTTGGACTAACCTGGGAAGCCAACTCTTACTAGATACCAGTTCTGCCAGTGCCTTAATCTTGGATTTCCAAGCCTTCAGAGCTATGAGAAAGAGAAATCTGTTTTATGAGCCACCCAGTCTGTGATACTCTCTTATAGCAGCCCAAGCGGACTAGATGGTTAAGTAAAATTTAACAGTCTAAAAATGTATCTGAGTTCAAAAATACCTCCTTGTCATAATTTGATTTCTTTTTCATTTTGCTGTGTCACATTCCCTGTGAAAATTTGTCTATTGAAAATGCAAAACCCCTGGGGCTAGTGGGTGGAGATCTCAGTCATTCATTTCTTAGAGTGATTCAATCTGATGGTCATCTTCCTAATACCTAGATAACAATAGCTAAATTGGAAGAATTAGTTTGCTTCCTGGAGCAAAACTCAGACAGAAATTGTATCATTTTTTTTGATAAATCAATTTCCTTTTCTGCCTCCTGTCAGAGAACTCATATACATTATTCTTAAAGTTAATGATTACTTTAAATTGTGGGTCAAAGGTGGCTTAAATACATCCATCAAAATTGATATTTTGAGGAAAGATAGAACATTTCTTAAAATAAAAAGTTAGTTGATGTTTAATGGACATCACTATTATTTTAGCGATTAATTAATTGTATTAATTCATAAGTTGTACCTTAAAGCTGCACTCACACTTGTAGGTTAACTCAAGGCAATGCTTTTGAAGCCAACTGTTTTGAAGAGAATGAGGAGCTTAGGCAACGCATCTATGGGGCAGAAAGAGCACTGTTTTGAGAACTGTTTAGTGAACTCAGCAGTTAAATTCAACCTACTCTGTGAAGATAGCACTGCAGTTATTCTTACGATACTAGCTGATTTTTGCATACTAAATGATTTGTGCATACTAAATGGGAATTTTGAAGGCTAAATTATAAGAAAAACTTAAAAATCTAAAAAAAAAAACAAAACACTAGATTTCACTTTTAGTAGGAAATAATTTTTCAAAATACCTTTTATAAGATTTCAACTATCGGTGATGTGATTTCCTTTTCTCATCTTGCCCTGGAAAATGCTTCTCTTTTCAGTCTCTTACTTCTAGACAGTCACCATCACCCTAGTCTTAGGGCATATTTGTCCCAGCACTGAAGTATCGGTGGCCCATTTTTAACCTGTAAAACCAAGAGAAGAGAATCTTTATCATCAAAATTCCAAAATTTTCAGGGACCTGTTCTTACACTTGAATTATTTTCTGTTATAAATAATTCACTTGATAGAGTATTATTTTTAAAAATGTATTCATTTGTAATCTAACATCCAGATCTGGATTGATTTATACAAGTATTTCTGAAAACTACAGGACAGTTCTGGCAGGTACTAGAGACCTTGCTTCGTGAAGATGTTAAATGCTGAGGGGCGCCTGGGTGGCTCAGTCAATTAAATGTCTGCCTTCGGCTCAGGTCATGATTCCAGAACCCTGGAATTGAGTCCTGCATCAGGCTCCTTGCTTAGCGAGAGCCTACTTCTCCCTCTTTCTCCTCTCTTCCTCCTTGTGTTTATGCCTTTCTCTCTCTCACTTGCTCCCTTGCTCTCTGTCAAATAAATAAAATCTTAAAAAAAAAAGAGAGAGTGAATTTAAATGCTGTGAAGACATCTAGGTGTGTGGACAGACTGACATATTAATACCATGATTAAGGATTTAGCCATACAAGAGAGGGCTGAGTCTGTGAAGGAGAGTTTAGCACACCCAAAAAAACACTGAAGCAGAAATACAGTAGCAAGACTGAAGAAATCCCACAGTGTAGTTTCCAAACACTTAAACTGTTCCTCTAAAAATAAAAAAATATATATTTTTTAAAAAGTATAATATCTGAGATTGAAAAAGAGAGCCTTAATAAATTCATGAAATTAAGGGGATACTTTTGTTGTTGTTGTTTTTAAATCTATTTGGTTTTGCAACTAATAGAAATTAATAATAAAAATACAGGCTTTTTGAAATAACGAGTAATTATGGAATATATTACAGGTTTTTTCCAGTATCCAAAAGTATAGAATTCCTATGAAACCTTTCATAAGTCAAAATGGCATAAAGCAAAGAAGCAATAACCATTAATTTATAAGAACACATTTTTAAGCATTCCAGACCCAAAATATAACCTCTCTTAGGCTTTTCCATTACTTTAGGACACATCCAGCTAACAAAGGCACAAAATAAATTAAGATAAAGCACAGATATCCCCAGACACAGTTCAAAGCTACTGCAACGGAGGTGCTAAGTGTAGTTCCCAAGGAAGGCTCTTGGTGGCGCCAGTCTTGCTGTTCCAGCTCCTGCTCCCTGACACTTTACCTTCTCTCTATCTTACAAACCACTTCCGATCAATATAAAAAATTGCATTCTAAAATGTCTCCCCATAATAGCATGTATCATTGTTTTCTGGGACACCCCACATTTTTGATCACTTGTGCTATTCCTGGGGAAATTTCCTTCTTTTAACTCTTATCTCTGCCAAGGTGGAAGCAAGAAAAACAGCTTCCCCAATTTTTGTGCCTGGTACCTCCTCTGTAACAATTCGGTAGACTTGTTTTAGGGTCTGATTTAAAAATAAGCAAACTGAGGAAGGAGGTTCCATACAGAATCGATTGTGTTAGGGGAGATGTCAGAAGAGCCTGGCAATGATTATAAGGTCAAGATCCTGGATCATTAAGGAGGGCATGTGATGCGATGAGCACTGGGTGTTATACACAACTGATAAATTATTGAACACTACATCTGAAACTAATGATGTATTATATGTTGGCTAATTGCATTTCAGTAAAAAAATAAAAATAGAAAGATCCTGGAAAAGAAGCAGCAGTGGCTTTAAACTCAAGTTCCTGGCAATAGTACATGCTGAGTATCATCACCATCAGCCTCTGCTTCAGCAGAAGAGGAATGTTTTTTGGTCAATTTGGTTGCCCCATTTGCAGCATTGTTATTGAAAGCTCACTTGGGAATCTGTTAATGGTTTTCTAGCTTTCTCAGTTCTTGAGCTACCCGAAATCTTATTAATAAACCCCTTTTTTGTTTAATCTGCCAGTCAGCTTTTGTAATTGCAAAAGGGTTCCTAAATATAAATCTTTCCTAAATATAAATCTTCTCTCCATCCCTGCTAATGAGGGGTCCTTATTCCTCCTATCATCTCCTGATTGGTCTCCTTTCAATGATATTCCTCTTCTTTGATTTTTCATCTCAATTTTCTTTTTTCTTAATATTTTATTTATTTATTTGAGAGAGAAAGAGAGTGTGAGAGGAGAGAGGTCAGAGGGAGAAGCAGAATCCCTGCTGAGCAGGGAGCCTGATGTGGGTCTCCAGCCCAGGACTCCAGGATCATGACCTGAACTGAAGGCAATTGCTTAACCAACTGAGCCACCCTGACACCCTTAGTTAATTCTCTAAATATAAACCTTTTCTAAATATAAACCTAATGCTTTTTGCTTTAATACGTACTACTATAATAGTTTGACAATGTTTACTCCTTTTACTCACTTCACCAAAATAATAATCTTTTTTTTTTTTTTTTTCATTTCTTATATTTGTTGTCAAAGTCAATTTGAAACAAGTGGTTAGCCTTTTGGTTGAAAAGGTATGTCTGGAATAAATAATTAACAATGAAAAATATAACAATTGAGGCTTATTTTGTACATGTTGCATTTGTTATTAAAATACAAGTGTGTAGTTGAGGAAGAATCCTGGAGAAAATAGGTTGGCATGATAAAGGGCTCAGCCCTTGATCTTCTAGATATTATACCTGACCTTGTCTTTGTTGCATAGTTTATTAGAGTGACAGACGCCAACAGAGCAAAGATGACAGGAGACTGATCATAAAAAAGCAGAGTGCTAATTTATTAATTTAAATGATAAATATAAGTGCTAAGTGAAAGAAATATTTACAGCTGGCATATCAGCACATTCTCTCCCTGTAGGCAACCTTCATGGCAAGCAAACTGACAGAAGGTTGCTGGCTGAGCTTCAAATCAGAGCAAGAACTCCCATCCTAATAATTCAAAGATTTCCTGGTCCCAGACTCTGATGACCATAATCTGACAGACTGTCATAAAATTAGATAATTGATTTCTCTCAAAGAACATTGTTTTCCCAGATGGTACTTTGAGGGGCCCAGTCAGTATTGGCTCCTTGGAACTGGTATTTCTTCTTGTTCATTTCTATCTCTTTAAGACGATGTCTGGCTCTCTCACATAGGATCTACAATGTGTTGATTTTAAAGTTTAATTCTCAAATGACACTTTACCTACTTCTCAGTTTTATTCTTACTGCCACCTATGCTAAATGAACATCAGCAGGTTTATATTAAGTGTTGTAATAACTACATTTGTAATACGGTATGCATCACTCTAAGTTTCTTTCTGTGGTTATTCTTTACTTTTTCTTTACATTCATATAGTTATGTAATTTACTAGAAGTTATTTAGTAAAGTTAGAAGATAAACATAAAACACTTATTTTTTAAAAAATCAAGCATTTTCTAAAATCTATTTTTTAAAATTTCTTCCACTAATTTCTTGTGCTAACCAAACAATTCTAGAATTCCTTTTTTCAAGAGAGGTGAAATTTTTTTTTTTATTTTTTTAAAAGATTTTATTTATTTATTTGGTAGACAGAGATCACACAAGTAGGCAGAGAGGCAGGCAGAGAGGGGAGAGGAGAAGCAGGCTCCCTGCCGAGCAGAGAGCCCGATGTGGGACTCGATCCCAGGACGCTGGGATCATGACCCAAGCCAAAGGCAGCAGCTTAACCCACTGAGCCACCCAGGCGTCCCAAGAGAGGTGAAATTTAAAAGAAAAAAAGTTTGATGAAGATCATTTACCATGTATTACCTGATTAAATGATCATAAACATTTTTAGCAGTAGACTATATCCTCCTTTATAAATAAGATCACTGACATTATGTAATTGGCCCATACCACTTAGTTTATACCTTTGTACTTTTGGTTCTTCAATAATTCTTGAATCTACAATTTAAAATTTTCTGATTTATAATTCCATCATTTGAAAGTCCATACCTTATTTCACAGGCCCAAATGTTTCTTCTTGACTTCATTTTGCCACAAAGATATACCTTTATTATTAATTCTTGGCTCTGTCCCACGTATCCTCTTGGTTTTTGCTCCAATAATAGTCACAATTTCAGCATAGGCTTTCACTAATTCGCTACAATTTTTTTTTTCTCTAGCCAATCATTGCTAATTCTTAAAACATAAAGTCATTATCTCACGTATGCTAATTTTAGATAGTGTTATCTATCTAGGTGAACGTTGTAGGTTTCTGTTGACTTGCTTTTCCCATTTGCTATTTGTTCATTTTTTAATTTTTTTTCTATTTCTATTTTTATTTTTTATTGTTTCATTTTTTAATTATTTAAAAAAAATATTTTCATTCCAGAAAATTTGGAAGGTACAGAGAACTCCAAAAAAAGAGGAAAAATTGTGCGTAATTCTGCTGTATGGCTATAACAACAAACAAAAAGGACTGCATAACACCTTTCTAAACAGATGTAACTGTTTCTATCTTGTGCATCTCTGTTCTTCAATAAAAGGTTTCCTTTAATTTTCCCTTCAAAAAATGCAGACTTGGTCTAAAAGGACAGTTTGTAAACAGACAATATATTCTCCTATGCACCTAAATTTTCTTGCTGCAATTTTACTTAAAAGAAAGCACACATTCACATCCAGTCCTGTATGTTCTGTTCCAGAAGGTTGGCTGTATCTTCAGAATAACATTGCCTTGGCACATTAAATGAAACTTAGGTTCTAGCAGTATTAAAAAAGAGCTTTTCATTTTTCCCCAAGACTTTCTCTGTTTTTGAATAGGATACTAGAAGTAACACCTAGATAAAGATATAATAACACTCATTATTTTCCCTTTGCATGTACTCATTTGCTGCATTTACTTCAGGAAAAGACTCCTTCTACTAACATTTCCCTGAAGTAGCTGCCTCTAAATTTCAGTAGGTTTGGCTTTGGAGGGGCTTCAGTTAGTGGTCTGGAAACAAAAGTGGAGGTAAAGATTGTAAGTCCTTGAGGTCTTACAGATTTTGGCTTCTCTACAATTTTATGTATTTACACACTGAATACTTCCTGAGCAACTATTATGTGGCTGTTACTATTGTGGTTCCGAACAACAAAGGCAAACTACAGCTATTTGGGAACTTGAATGTAACGCAGAAACGAGGTTAAATCTGATAGAAAAACAGTTCTGTCTAGGTATTCTGGTTTCGAAGACAAATAAAAAGACGACTTCAGGTAAACTTTGTCCATCCCCATGTCTTAAGAAATGAAATTATGAATTAGGTAATTGTGATTTTCAGAGTGTTTACATTTTGGATCTGATTTATAACACTGGGATTAAGTTTGTTACCAAAATGGATGGTAAGAGTAAGAAAAATGATACTAGAGGTATACTATCTCTAGTACTGGAGGTATACTGTACTCTCATGTAGAAATATGTGAATTTTATATGAATTTAATTCTCAGAATAATTCCATTTTATAGATGATAAAACTTCAGCACAGATAAGGTAAAGAGCTTGCTGAAGCTCACACAGGTAAGCCATTGGTGAATGTGGGATTTGAATCTGATTATTTTCGCATTAAAACCCACCCTCCTTTTTTTTTTTTTTTAAAGATTTTATTTATTTATTCGACAGACAGAAATACAGCGAGAAAGGGAAAACAAGCAGGGGGAGTGGGAAAGGGAGAAGTGCTGAGCAGGGAGCCTGATGCGTGGCTAGAACCCACAGTCTTAACCACAATATTTTTAATACACCTTTAGCTGTCCAGAAAGAAAAAGCCGAAGTGCAGAAATTACTTTGGAGGGCAACACAGGAACTAGGAAATACTGTTGTCACTTAACAGAATGGAAGGTCTGGGGAAGAATAAAAGATGATGCACTGTTTATGCCAACTCTTTCTTGAGGATAGATCTCAAAAACTGCCATAGAACACTACTGCTTACATGACATGGGCCAGAAATTACTCACATAGTCTCATCTATCTGCATGGGAGGTTGTGTGATATAATTCTCTGGATGACAGTGTATGCTGGCCATTTTACTACTATGGGTGAAAGGCAAAATGGATTTAGGGAGAAAATAAGTAGTTTCTGCCATAGCCCTATACCCTGTGTTCTACTGGAATTGTTTTAAACAAAAGATCAAACTCAGAAGACAAGATGCCTACTGTATATTTATGTATATTTATTATTGATTTATTTTAGAGAGAGAGTGCCAACAGAAGGAGGGGTGGAGGGGGAGGGACAGTAGGGGAGGAGCAGAGGGGTAAGGAGAGTCAAGCAGACTCTGAACTGAGCAAGGAAACCAATGTGGGGTGTGATCTCACAAACTTGACATCATGACCTGAGCCGAAACCTGAAGGTTAACGGACTGAGCCACCCAGGCACCTCTATAATATAACCCTTTTATGTAAAGATAAATGGAACTGATTTCACACTTTTAAAATTAGCAAAGAAATAAGCAATATTTCTGTCATCACCTAAATACTGTGTATACATATAGATAATAGATAATATAATAGATAAGCACCCCTATCAATGTGATCATTTTCAGTCCAACCATGTTACCTTCTGCCTGAAAGCATCCAATGCCCTTCTATTTCATTCAGAGTAAAGCCAAGGTTTACAATGGCCTACAAGGCTCTGATTAGATTCTTTTCCTTTCTGTCTCCATTTCCTACTGCTCTCTCTCCCCTCACTCCCCACCCCGCCCCCAATCATTCTTGTCAACCTTAGAGTAGCTGAGACACTCTGGCCTCAGGGCATTTATGCTAGCAAGCTCCAGCCAGAATGATGCCCCCAGATATCCCTGAGGCTAATTCTCTCCCCTCCTTCAAGTCTTCTCCATTCATGTTACTTTCTCAGCAAGTCCTTTCCTGACCACCTTTTCATATTTCAATGTTCACCCCCAAGCTGGGCAGTTTCTGGCCATCTTCCCTACAGTTATTCTCTCCATAATGCTCAGTACCTCTAATATTCTACATCATCTCCTTGCTGTAAATGTTTTCTCTATTGCTTATCTTCTTCCACTAGAATGTCATACTCAGGAAAGCTATCTCCACCAAAGTTTTCCTCTTAGAAAGAGGCTGGGCAAAACAATAGTAACTCAATGAATAGTTTAGATGATTACAAACGTGAGAGTGAGGGAGCATTTTCTTCCACTAGTCAGTGTTACATTGTTTTTACTTTCAGCATTGGGATAGCTATCTGTTGACTCTGTCTTTAAACTCTATTTTCTCTATTTTCAGGACAAGTAAATATTTTAGAGTTCTAGAGCCACAGAAACACAAGAGTGGTGTGTCCTGCTCAGCATGGATACTTTAAATTTCAATGCAGGTTGCCCAGTAACTATTTTATCACCCCTCCCCATTGAAAGCCTGAGGGCTTACTCTAAAATCACACACTTCAGGAAGCAGAAATGCAACTCCAGCAAGCTGGTTTCAAAAGAGTTGCTTGAATTGTCTTTGTGTTCTACCACACTTTGCCTCCACTTCCTAATTTATTTTGCAGGGAAATCTAATTTCTTTTCTAAATGAGAATTGTGTGCTGCCAGTTTTGATATTTTACTATCCACATTCTCATCAGTGTTATCATCTCTAAACTTCTGAATCGAAAGCATCACAGAGAATTGTTTTGGAATATATATTTTGACTGAAGTGCGCTCTTATTTAAACATATCAAAATTAATTGTGCTTCTCATACAAATGTCTGTGTGTGTCTTTGCATATTAGATTGCTTCTTAAATGCTGGCAAGAATTTAAGACTCTCTGCTTGGTGATCACGGAATTGGACCTGACTTGAAAACTATCACTATTTCTCTTATTAACAAAGCTGTTATCGCATATTTTCTGAGAATATTGATTATAATTCATATCTTAATTAATATCCCATAAAGTCAGATTATGACATTTCATGGTTTGACAGAATAGTTATTATTGCAGGTAAACTCTCAAAGATTTCTGAGAGACTTCTGAGAGACATGAAAATACTAGCTATAGCAAAAAAAAAAAATGAACGTGCATTATTTTTTTTTCCCTGGTATTATTCATTTTGCATGTGCATTATTAAGTTGCTTTTGGATTTTGAAGATAGAAGCATATTTAGTTGATTATATCCATTCATGAGATTAATTTCTCTCTTTGGTAAATTTTTAGAAAGCATGTGAGATTTCATATCTATGTATATGTTTGTGTATGTGTGCATTTAATGCACATATGTTAAGTGCAGGATATGTAAGTTTTATTATGAGTGTCATTTGTGTACCTGGGTAGAATTATAATGGTGCACTACAAAATCTGCCTTACAGCCAGGAATATGAAATGCCAATTATGTTCATCAGGACATCAATTTGTCATCATGTGTAAGGATATTTATGCAAAGGTTTAATTTCCTTTTCCTTTATTATTAATGATGCTTTATACTTGAAAGAAATTCCATCTTGAAAGCTTCTTAGAATGATTAATCCTCATGATATGTATGAAGTAGTTAAGAATTCTTATCCATACTTTGAAATGGGCAAAATAAGAAACAGCTAACATGGTTAAGTAGTCTACATTGTAGAAATGTAGTCTTTTCTATTGGAAGAATGATTCACATAGAAAACAATCCTTGAGCAGAGACAAGTTGATTGTGCTTTGTTTTATGTGGGCTTTTAATATTTTCATATGTTTATGCATGTGTGCATAGAATAATTTATAGCTTCAGGAGAATTCAGATGTAAAAAGATTATTTTCTTTTGTTATGGTCTAGTATGTGTGTTTGTTTTTCTTATATTCAATGCTTTCAATAGTGAAGACTGAAGCTATAATTATTGTCATGCATAGGGAGATGCATCCAAATGTGCTAATTTTTAAAAAGCCCATTTGAGACATCTGGTCTATTTAGAGCCTCATCTTACATAATTATGTCTTTCTTCAGGTGACTTTAAAATTTGCAATATTTCTATTCAATATTTTAATTGGAGGTATATCAGTGGCTTCTTTCATGTTGTTCAAATCAATTCTTTTCCAATGTTGAAAATAGCATCATGTAGAAATCAGGCAAAATCTTAGCTATTAGCAATCACGTTATAATCTAAAAATGAAAGCAAAATTTAGCCAAGAAGGGACTCTAATGAAAGGATGATGAAGAAAATTTCTGGAGTAGGATCCTGAAGATTGATTTTAAAAATACAAGAAATATTCCTATTAAAAGGGAGAAAACACTGAAATAAAAATGAAAAGTATAGACTCTCATCGCTAAACAAAGTGTCACAAAGAGTGATACATGGCAGCAACCTATTCTTGATTTTGCTTTTGACTATCACTTACTCATTCCTTCTTTTCTGCTCCCTTGGCAATTAGTTTATGCCTTTGCTAGAGCACTTACAGCTCTGTAGCTTATGCACTTGTCTAAGCCTCTCTGCCATTAGCCTACAGGCAACCCAAGGTCAGGGACACAGTGCAAACATCTTGATATACTTATTTCTTCTACAGCACCTAGCAGATATTAAGTACTCAATAAATACTGCTGAATGAAAGAAAGAGATAAAGGAAATTACTAGGGTGCAGAAAGTGAGTACATGCAGAGACATTCAATCACAGTGGGAAGGGTTGAGAAATACCAGGCTTTGTGCATAGCAAATCTTTTGCACTCTTATTACCACATACCCAGGCCTAGTTCTGCCTTCACTTAGCTTTCTATATGAGTAACGAGAATTTCTATAGGCTCTTCTTCTTTTGTTTCTCATTTGTTTGTTTTTCTTTTCTATTCTTTTTCCTTTTCGGCCTCCATTCTGTTGTCTCATTATGACCTTACCATAGCCTAGTGATGGGCACGTGAAAATTCTCCTTACCCTCTACACCTTTCATCACTGAGACATTTACAAAAGGCATCAAGCAAACTGATCTAAAAATATGTTTTAGTAGTTCAGATGTGGAAGTAAACATAAAGAGATTTAAAGATCAAGAGATTTTTTGGAATCCTCCTTTTACTTTCAATAGCTTGTTAAAACAATATTTGTAGCTGTAAAAAATAGTATCTGAGCAAAAATTTGTCAGTCTTCTACCTTTTCAATTTTGCCAACTCCTTTTACTCTCAAATGATATCTTTGCATCTCAGGATTTCCTTACCTCATTACAAAGTCAGAGAGATACTATTTAACATTCATTTGTATACCTTTTAGTATTTCTATATGTCATCTTTTGTTCTTTACAAATATTAGCTAACTTAAACCTCAAAAACCACCATAAGTCAGGTGGCATGATTAGTCCCATTTTTCAAAGGAAAAAAACAAAATAAAACTTAGAATTAGTAATTATAAAAAACTGGGATTTAAAACCAGAGGTCTGACTTCAGAAATCAAAGTTATGCTACTTCTCAAATGCATTGCAACTTTTAACACAAAGAAACAGAACTTGCATATTTTAAGTCAAAAGAAATACTTTCCATATCAATCAATCCAGATGTAGCCATAAGCACATTGAAACAGATTTTGATCATCCAGCCCACTTATCAGTGACCTTCCTCCTCCTGGAGGTATTTCTCTTAATCAGCTGCTCCCTTAAAAGAGTCCAACACATCCTTTTGTTTAGATGTTTATGCATAAACATTATTTCTTCAAGTGTCTTCCACTTAATAATAATTTCTCAGTCCTAATATTGGTTTCATAAAACAACTTCAGGAGACCATGAATTCCCTAATTGAAAATTAATTCCTTATAAGGAAAATATTATATGCCTATATATATATTTTTCTGAATTTATATTTATAGCTTTCATCAAATTCTCATAGTGACCCAAAAAAGTAGAAATATTCTGTTTTATATGCAATTAACATTTATTGAGGACATGTAGGTGTTAAGTGCAATGATAAGAAGGGTTTTCAATTTCATTAATTTTTTTTAAAGATTTATCCATCTATTTGAGAGGAAGAGAAAGAGAGAGCATGAGTGGGAGGGGCAGAGGGAGAGGACAAGAGAATCTCAAGCAGAACATGGGGCTTGATAAGGGGCTTGACCCTGAGATAGTGACCTGAGCCAAAACTGAGTTGGATGCTTAACCAACTGGACCACCCAGGTGCCCCTCAATTTCATTAATATTAATGGAGTTTCCTAAAAGGCAGAAGTTGTGTGGATCTTTGTATCCTGATCCTTAGCTTTTTGTCAAGCATTTAATGGCTGCTTAATAAATACCTTTTTAATAAACTAGTGGAGTGTGGAGTGCCTGGGTGACTCAGTTGAACATCTGCCTTCAGTTCAGGTCATGATCTCTGGGTCCTCATATTGAGACCCACCTCAGGCACCTGCTTAGGAAGGAATCTGCTTGTCCCTCTCCTTCTGCCCCTCTCCCCAGCTCATGCACTATCTCTCTCTGTTTCTCTCAAAAAAATAAATTAAATATTTTTTAATTAAATAAGTAAATATTTGATAAATTAATAGAGTGTTTGGTGCCTGTGTGTCATAAATGGTGTGCACATGATTCTACAACCATTTCTAAACAGCAAAGATACTGCATCATCATTGCCCTACCTAATTATCAGAAATCCATCTGCTTTCAACTGAGTCCTTTTAAGAAGCATAATAAGACCTATTAGTATCTTCTTTAAATAATAGAATGTGAAATTACGAAGTGATTGACATCAATATGACATTCCTGCTTCATTAATTATTTAGGTTCATCAGAATCAAATATGAATTTTTTATCTGACTTTTTTCTTCCACTTCTCTCTTTAAAAAAAATCCTTTGATTTTTTTGAAATATCCTTGACTTTTTTTTCTTTTTAACTTTTTCTATTGATTTTTCTACAAAGAAATTCACAGATCTTAGGTGTTATACTTTGATGACTTTTGACAAATGTGCACACTCATATAGTCAACACCCATACCAAGATGAAGAACATTTCTATGCCCACCTTTTCTAGCAGCACTTATAACTTCTATTGTAAAAGAGTATTATTGCCTTCATTTAACTTCATATAAATGAAAACAGAATGTATTCTTTCTATCTGCCCTCTTACTTACCATAATGTCTATGAAATTCAGTTGTATTGTATTCATAACTTCTTTGTTCCTTCTTATTGCTAAATATATCTCACTGTGTGGATATAGCACATTTTGTTTATTCATTTTCTTATTAACACAAGCTAAGTCTTTCCAGTTTGGAGCTACAGTAAATAAATATGCTGTGAACATTCGTATAAGTCTTTTTGAGAGCATAGATGTCCATCTCTTTTGTATAAATGCCTAAGATTAGAGTTTGTAAATTTGTTTTTAGCCAAATTGAGAAAACTTCTGGTTGAATTTTGTTTTCATTTTTAATCTGTCCCATTCTCTTCTTCTCTTTTAGGTAAATTCAGTGTTTTTTAGACACTGTGGTATTGCCATGTAAGTTTCTGAAGTTGTTTATCTTCATTCTATTTTTTATCTTTTTCTTTTTTCTCACCTGGATATTTTCTATTGATCTATCTTGAAAGTTGCTGACCCTCTACTCTGTCATCTCTTTTTTTCTATAAATCCTGGACAGTGTTTAATATGAGATATTACATTTTTTCTCTTTCATTTAGAATTTTCTTGTTCCTTTTATTGTTCCTATTTTTCTGCTAAGCTTTTCTATCTTTTCATTCAGCATGAGCATCTTCTTTACTTCACTGATCATAGTTAAATAACTGCTTCAATGACCCCATGCTATCTATAACATCTGGGTCATCTCAGAATTTGCAGATTGTTTTTTCTGTACAATCTTTAGTTTGTTTTCTCCTTTGAGAATAAATCAAAACTTCTTAATTCTTTGTGTATTGAAAATTTGGTAACAGATCCTACATACTGCAAATTCTAGATTCTAGATTCTTCCATATTTTTCTGAAGAGTGTCAATTAGTTTAGTTAGACACGAATTGCAATCTCTGTTTTGTAGCTCAAATCTTGGTTTTAAGTTTTTATTTAAATTCCAGTTGGTTAACATACAGTGTAATACTAGTTTCAGGTGCACAATATAGTGATTCAGCACTTATATGCAACACCCACTGCTCATCACAGCAAGTGCCCTCCTTAATCCCCTCCACCTATTTCACCCTTCCCCCCCACTCACCTCTCCTCTGGTAACCATCAATTTCTTCTTACACTTAAGAGTCTGTTTCTTGCTTTACCTTTCACTGTCTTATTTTCCCCTTTGTTTATTTTGTTTCTTACATTCCACATATGAGTGAAATCATATGGTATTTGTCCTTCTCTGAATTATTTCACTTAGCATAATACTCTCTAGCTCCATCCACATCATTGTAAATGGCAAGATTTCATTCTTTCTTATGGATAAGTAATATTCCATTGTATGAGTATGTATGTGCATGTAGATAGTGTGTATGTGTGTGTGTGTATATATATATATGTATATATATGGATAGATAGATGATAGATAGATGTGTGTGCAGATATATATATAGATATATATATATACTGCATCTTCCCTATCCATTCACCAGTTGATGGACATTTTGTCTGTATCCATAATTTGACTATTGTTGATAATGCTGTTATAAGTATTAGGATGCATGTATCCCTTTGAGTTAGTATTTTTGTATTCTTTGGATAAATACCTAGTAGTTTAACTGATGGATTGTAAGGTAGTTCTATTTTTAAATTTTTGAGAAAACTCTACACTGTTTTCCTGAGAGGCTGCAAAAGTTTGCATTCCTACCTACAGTGCAGGAGAGTTCCTCTTTCTCCACATCCTCGCCAACACCTGTTGTTTCTTGTGTTGTTGATTTTAGCCATTCTGACATGTGTGAAGTGATATCTCACTGTAGTTTTGATTTGTATTTTCCTGATGATGAGTGATATTGAAGATCTTTCCATGAGTCTATTGGCCCTCTTTAAGTCTTCTTTGGAAAAATGTCTATTCATTTCTTCTGCCCATTTCTTGGTTGGATATTTGTCTTTTGGTGTTGAGTTGTGTAAGTTGTTTATATATTTTGGATATTAACCCTTTATCAGATATGTCATTTGAAAATATCTTCTCCCATTCTGTCAGTTGCCTTTTAGTTTTGCTCATTGTTTCCTTTGCTGTGAAAAAGCTTTTTATTTTGATGAAGTCCCAAAAGTTAAATCTCAGTCAGTTTTATCCCCTTTCAGCTTTCTTGGACTCAGTCTTACACAGTCATGTCTCAGAACTGAACAGGGAATTACAGATTAATATAAAAATTTGTGATTCAACTTCTCTGACATTCTCCTTATTAGATCATCCCATATTCTCTGACACCTCACTAGCTGTATTGAGGTATTACTGACAAATGAAAAATTTTATATTTATGGTGAACAGCATGATTTAATACATACAAATATAAAATGATCACCACAATCAAGTTAATTAACACATCCATCACTTCATAGTTACTATTTTGTTCTCCTTGGGAACACAGGGTTTATATATATTATCTTTGCAAATTTCAAGTACATGATAGAGTATTATTAATTATAGTCACCATGCTGTACCTTAGATACCTAGAACTTATTCACTGTAAAATTGAAAATTTGTATCCTCTGATCAATATCTCAGCATTTCCTCCACCCCTCCCAATGGGCCCCTGGCAACTACTCTTTTATTTCCTGATTCTATGAATCAACTTTTTTAGCTTCCACATATAAGTGAGATCATATGGTATTTGCCTGTCTTTGTCTGGGTTATTCCACTTAGCATAGTGTCCTCTTGGTTCATATTGTATTGTCACAAATGGCAGGATTTCCTTTTTTTTTTCTCAAGGCTGAATAATATCCCATTGTGTATATACTACACCTGATGATAGACACAGATTGTTTCCATACCTTCCTTATTATGTATAGTGCTGCAGTGAACATGGGAGTGCACATAGCTCTTGAAGAAACAGATTCTATTTTCTCTGGATATATTCTCAGAAGTGGGATTTCTGGATCATATAGTACTTCTATTTTAAATTTTTTGAAAAATATCCATTTTACAAAATGACTGTACCAATTTACATTCCTACTGACAGTATATAAAGTTTCTCTTTTCTCTACACTCTCATCAATTCATGTTTTTCTAATATTCATCCTAATGTGTGAGGTGGTATCTCGACATGGCCATTCCACATTCTACATTTGCTTTATTTGTCCAGAACTCTATCTTCCAGTTCTTCAGACTACAAACATTATAAATTTTGAAAATCAATTTTAACCCTTAAGCTAAATGTAGTAAAAGTAGAACTCAGCCTATAATGACTCCTATTTCTAGATTATATTTTTTCTCTAATACCTGTTTTTCTTTATTTTCTGAAGGCTTAAGTTTGTATTTTTTATTGGTATTTTGCTTCAAGTTAAGCTATTTTCTGTAGGAGGGTTAGCCTTATAGGAGCTTACTCAACTAAAATTAAAATAGAACTAGTCAACAATATATATGTTTTTAAGTATATACAGAAAGGATACATTATTTTACATTTGTCAACATATTTACCATTTTTGGAATTTTTTTCATGTATATAAAAACTTTGTATCAGAGACGCCTGGGTGGCTCAGTTGGTTAAGCGGCTGCCTTCGGCTCAGGTCATGATCCCAGCGTCCTGGGATCAAGTCCCACATCGGGCTCCTTGCTCAGCAGGGAGCCTGCTTCTCCCTCTGCCTCTGCCTGCCTCTCTGTTTGCCTGTGCTCGCTCTCTCTCTCTCTCTAACAAATAAATAAATAAAATCTTTAAAAAAAAAAAAGAACTTTGTATCAATCAAGGTTTTCTAGAGAAACAGATACATTTTGCTATAGATATCTTATTGAGATATACATATATATAAAGACATATACAAAGATTTTTAAAGAAATAGCTCACATGACTCTGGAGTTGGTAAAGTTTGAAATCTGCAGAACAGGCAAGCAAGCTGGAAGCTCAGGCAGAATATTTATATATCAGTCTTGAGACAGGTACCTATCTTCTCTGGGAAAACTCAGTTTTTGTTCTTAAGGCTTTTAAGTGGTTGGGTGAGACTTACCCATGTGATGGAAGGTAATCTGTGTTTTTCAAAGTCAACTGATTGTAAAGATTAATAACATCTACAAAGTACCTTCATAACAACATCCAGCCTAGTATGTTATTAACCAGCTAGGCATCAAAACCTAGTCAAGTTGACAATAAAATTAACCATCACAAGTTTTGTCTAGATTCACATTTCTTCATCCCAAAGAATTCTATTAACATTTTCTAGTGTACATCTGCTGGTGGCAGATTCTCTTAGTTTTTGTGTATATGAATAATTTTTATTTTGCCACAATTGTATATTTTTGCTGGACACAGAATTCTAATTTGACAGTTTTTTCTTTCAGCATTTTAAAAATGTTATTGCACTGGCTTTCCAGTTGCATTTTTCCCTTATTGAAAGTCAGTTGTATTTATTTCCCTTTATGTAGTATATTTCTTTATGGAATTTCTTTTTTTTTTTAAGATTTTATTTATTTATTTGAGAAAGAGAATGAGAGAGAGAAAGAGAGAGCATGAGAAGGGGAAGGGTCAGAGGGAGAGGCAGACTCCCTGCTGAGCAGGGAGCCTGATGTGGGATTCAATCCAGGGACTCCAGGATCATGACCTGAGCCGAAAGCAGTTGCTTAGCTTACTAAGACACCCAGGCACCTCTCTTTTTGAAATTTCTTTGATGATTTTCTCTTTTTCTCTTCCCATCCCCCTACTTTATTTTTTTTCTTTTAGAAAATTTAACTGTCATATTCTTACATGTAGATTCTTTGTGTTTATTTTGTTTCAAGTTTTTTTTTTTTTTAATTTTCTTGGAACTGAAGGATACATTTTTATTTTGGGGGAAAAGACAAAACTACTTTTCTGCCCCTAGATATATAAGCTCCCTGTTTATTCATTTCAATATCTTTATCATCTCTAGAACTGTTAATGCCTTTTTTTCCCTCAGGTCATGTTCTCTTGCTTCTTCACATGTCTAACAATTGCATGTTGGCTATTTTGGGTGTTATATTGTTGAGAGTTTTTACTGATGTCTTCTTTTAAAAAACACTGGCTTTTTTTCTTAGCAAGTAGGTCGATCATCTTAATCTTTTTGTAGCTTCCCCCCCCCCTTTTTTTTTCAAAATATGTCTATGGTAGCCCTGAGTTCACAGAACTATTCTTAAGACGCATTCTTTCTGGTGTCTTAACTGAATGCCCTGTATGTTCAGTGCAATCTCTCCACTCTGCTTTTTTAGAACTACTACATCACCCAGTAATGTGTGGCTTCTAGAATTATGGTTTAGCTCACAGTTTTCCAATAGCTGTTCCTTTCTGTGCTTTTCAGATTTGCGTTCTTCCTATGGGTAGTTTAATACTGGCAAAGACAGAATTTGGGGTTCCTTCTCTCTAACTCCCATCTTTTTTTTTTTTGCCACTTCTATTTATTACCATCTTGCTCACTGAAATTACCATGATGTCTCCAGGCTCTACTACCTGGTTCTGCAGTCCATTTACCACAACAGAGATGAAACTGGAGGACATTATACTAAGTGAAATAAGTCAGACAGAGAAAGACAACCACTATATGACATCAATTATATGTCAACTATTAAAATGAAGAAAAGAAGAAAGGAAGAAAGGAAGAAAGAAAAGTTGATTTCATAGAAAAAGAGTAGAATAATTGTTGCCAGAGGCTGCGGTGAGGTTAAGGATGGAAAGATAGAGATCAAAGAATACAAGCTTTCTGTTATAAGAACTAAGTTCTGAAAATCTAAGGTATAGCATAATAATTGTAGTTTAAAATATTGTATTTATGAGTCAATAATACTTGAAATTTGCTGAGTTTAGATCTTGAGCATCCTCACAACAATATACACACAGAGTTAACTACATGAAGTGATTGATAAAAATTAATTACCCTGATCTTAGAAATCATTTCACAATGTATATGCATGTCAAATCATACATAACATTGCACACTTAAAATACAATTATATTTGTCAATTATTCCTCAATAAAACTGAATTTTTTAAATAAAATAGTTAAATCATCCAATGCATATTATCAAAGTGTTTAGATGCCATAAAACGCTTCTCAGTGAAAAAAGAGAAATTGTTTTACTAATTTAAAAAAAAAATGACTCTGGAACAAACCCAGGGTGATTTTGAAACTCCATATGTTACACTTCCCTCAAGTATCATAGTTCTAGACGCCATGTCATCCAACATCTAAAATTGAATGCTTTGCATATTTTATTCATTTTATAGTTGTTTGCAGTGAGAAGGTTAGCATAGTATAATCATTCTCACATAGGTAAAAGTGGAAATAATCATATGTTCTGTTTGTTTTTAAGGCAATCCTCTAATTTTCCATAGTAGTTCCTTTTGTTTCAAAAGTTTGAGGGTATCTATTTTATATATATTCTTAATTAACAGGTAGTTCCACCTTTTTTTTAAAGCATTGATTTCATAAAAGAGGATGGTATTTCCATAACAATGACAAATAACACATTTACATTTTTCTGAGTAACATTTTTCCTTTGATATAGGTAGATATTGTTGCAGTCACAAAGAAAGATCTAAAAAGAAGGGAAAATGCCAGACCTATATTCCCCTCATCTAGTGATTGTGTCTATATATTATTTTGAAAATTTTTTTTCTTATCAGCATTGCAGTCATGAAAATCTTAATGCTCACTGGTGATAGTAAGTTTTCAGCATTACTTAAACTAGCTTTGATGTAATCTAATCTGTGTTAATATTTTCAGACCTATTTTTTAATCACTATGAAAAATATTATCAATGTCATAAAATAATTATGGTAAAAAATGAATACAATTGTAGAAATACTGCAATCTAGATAAGAATGGCATTATTTAAAACTTATTGATATACAATATTATCACGATATGGTTTAACTTATTTTTTTCATTGAGGGAAGATACATTTAGTTTTAAAAAGGTTGAAAAAAAGGGGCACCTAGGTGGCTCAGTTGGTTAAGCGTCTTCCTTCAGCTCAGGTCATGATCCCAGGGTCTTGGGATGGAGCCCCACATTGGGCTCTCTGCTTAGTGGGAAGCCTGCTTCCCTCTCCCTCTGCTTGCCACTCTGCCTCCTTGTGCTCTCAATCTCTGTCAAATAAATTAAATATTTAGATAAATAAATAAGTTGGGAAAAGGTTGTTTAGAACATGGTGAATATATAACACCTAAAGTGCATGTTACTTCAACATACATTTTGAAGTCAAAGCTCACTTCTATTTTCTTTTTTTAAATAATCTAGTCAAATGTTACTTCAATTCATTTTAGCATCTATATTCTACATTTCAAAAATACATAAGTACCATATTTTGTGTAAATATTTAATTTGTTATCATTTATATTATTAATTTTTAGTATAGATATTGTTCTTTACTCACAAATTTGAAATTTGAACAGTTTTGACTTTAGTAAGACATTTTAAAAGTAGCATTTATTTGGACAATTCATATAAGTTTCTTACACTACATCCTTTTAAAATTTTCAGGGCATCTTATTTTTAACAATGGACTAATTATTCATTACGTTTGACTAATTACACAGACTTGAAAGACCCCCCTCTTTTTAAAATTTAATAGAAATTTACATAATCCTAAAAACTGTCCCTGTCAGTAGATCATTTTTTTTCTGGTTGGTATAGAAAATGTAATATATTGGTTTTATTCAAATTCTATTCTAATCCTCCATTAGGATAATTGAAATAATTCAAAAGAGTTAATTCTGGTTAGGGAATTGATTTATGGAGCTCTATTTCTGAATTATAACTAAAAAAATCATTTTATTCTGGGTCTCCTTTAATGACTGAATTTAAAATGAACTTTTGTTTTAAATTTAGTATTCAAAGAAAGAAGATAATTGTCTTTATTGACCTTTATAATCACCTGTAAATCAGTTTATTTTGTATTTTTCTTTTTAGTAAGAGATTAAGTAATCCTCAGAAATATCTTATTATGTGGAATTTTACATGTGAACCAAATTTAGATGTTTATAAAAGATCTGAGTATGATGTTTTCAAGCTTAATGGAAAAATCACTAGTACTCTTTTTTATGCCAAAAAAAATTTTCCCTAATTTTATAGTCTCAAAATCTATTTTATCTTCCAGATGTTACAAAAGAATAAAATACCAATATGACTATTAGATGGTGTTTAGGATTGTAAGTATACTTCTTAAAGCAGAGTAAAATTACATAATTTTAAATGCCTTAATATATAATTATAATAACTTCTGAAAGAAATTCAATTAAGTCAAATATAGTTTTAGTTTTCACAGATTTAAAATAACAATAACCATTAGTTTTTAATATTACTATTTATAATATTTATACATAATGATCAAGTTTTGAAACTGTAACATTTAAACTTTAATTCTAATACACTTCAGAATATTGGGGGTTCAAGGTTACTGAATCAAAGTATCAATACCTTCTAATGTGATATAAATGTGTTCAAGAACAGAACAAATTAATCTAATGGCTAGAAGGAATCATAAGAGTTTTTTTCCTGAGATTAGGCAGAAAAATGGTTCAGCTATCCTAGAAACATAAGACCTAAAATCAAATACATGTAACTCAAATTATGTTTTAAATTTATTAATCTTACTGTCTAGAAATGTTTATACTCATTTTATTCAGAGAACTGAAGTGATATTTTTATCATTCTATAATTAGGGTAAATGTACTCTCTCATACTCTAGTTTGAGAGATAATTGATAGACTTCACTGTTTAAGGTTTGCACATAATGGTTTGAGTTTTATGTTATTATGAAATGATTATCACTATAAGCTTAGTTTGCATTCATCATCTCAGATACAATAAAAAAAACAGAAAAAAAAAAAACAACAACAGAAAAAGAGGGGCACCTGGGTGGCTCAGTGGGTTAAAGCCTCTGCCTTTAGCTCAGGTCATGATCCCAGGGTCCTGGGATGGAGCCCCTCATCAGGCTCTCTGCTCAGCAGGGAGCCTGCTTCCTCCTCTCTCGCTCTGCCTGCCTCTGCCTGCTTGTGATCTCCGTCTGTCAAATAAATAAATAAATAAAATCCTTTAAAAAAAAAAAAACAGAAAAAGAAAGGGAAAAAACAGTTTTATGTGATGAGAAATCTTAGCAATTCCACTCTTAACAATTTTTATATATATCCTATAGTTGTGTTAACTATAGTCATGCTGTATATTATATCCCTGGTACTTAATTATCTTATAATTGGAGGTTTGTACCTTTTGATCACCTTTCTCCTCATTTCCTTCCCAACACTTCCACCTCTGGTAATCACAAGTCTGATCTCTTTTTCTATGTTTGTTTTTAGATTCCACATAGAAGTGAGATGATACAGTATTTGTCTTTCTCTGAATTATTTCACTTAGCATAATGTCCTCAATGTCTAACCATGTGGTCACAAATGACAGGATTTCAGATGTACTTTCTTAAAAGTTTGAAATGTAATTATTATACCATACACTTCACCTATTTAATGTGCACAATTTAATGGCTTTTGGAAAAGCTGAGTTGGACAAACATCACTAAAAGTAGAAACTGAACAAATTAGTAGTCTCTCTCCATTTTTTCCAATTTCTCCAACCCTAGGCAAACACTGATCTACCCTCAGTCTCTATAGATTTGTCTATTCTAGAAATTTCATATACATGAATTGTACAATATGTGGCCTGTTAGTCTGGCTTCTTTTACTTAATTTCAAGATTCATTCATGTTCTAGAATGTACTTATACCTCATTATTTTTTTTTTTGGTCAAATAACTTTCCATTGTATTATATCCTATGTTTTGTTTATAAATTTATCAGTTGATGGACATTTGGATTATTTCCATTCTTTGACTATTGTGAATTATGCTATGAACATTTGTGTATACATTTTTGTAGATGTATATTTTTATTTCTTTTAGGTATACACCTAGTAGTGAAATTACTGGATCATATGGTAGCTCACATGTTTCACATTGTGCAAATAGCCAAACTTTTTTCCAGAGTAGCTACAGCAGTTCTCATTCCAGCCAGTAATGTATAAGGATCTCCATATTCTTGTCAGCACTTAGCATTATTTGTCAGTTTGGTTATAGTCACCCTAATGAGGAGGAAGTAGTATCTTATTTCTTATTGTGGTATTGGTTGTATTTTTCTAATGGCTAATCACATGTAACTCCTTTCATGTACTTCTAAGGTACTTGGATATCATTGGGAAATATTTATTCCAATCTTTTGCCCATTTTAAAATTACATTACCTATCTGGACACAAATCCTTAAACAGATATATGCCCTGCAAATATTTTCTCCAATTCAGTCAGTTGTTGGTTCACTTTCTTGATCATATTCTTTGAGCACACGAGTTTTTTATTTAATTATTTTCTTTTTTAAAAATTTAAATCCAATTAATCAACATATAGAATATTATTGTTTCAGAAGTAGAGTTCAATTATTCATCAGTCTTATATAATACCCAGTGCTCATTACATCATGTGCCTTCCTCAATGTCCATCACCAAGTTACCCCATCCCCCCACCTCTCTCCCCTGAAGCAACCCTCAGTTTATTTCCTATGATTAAGAGTCTCTTGGGGCACCTGGGTGGCCCAGTTATTAAGCATCTGCCTTCAACTCAGGTCATGATTCCAGGGTCCTGGGATCGAGCTCCACATCGGGCTCCTTGCTCAGCCAGAGCCTGCTTCTCCCTCTCCCATTCCCCCTGCTTCTGTTCCCTCTCTTGCTGTGTCTCTCTCTGTCAAATAAATAAGTACAAGCTTTAAAAAAAAAAGTCTCTTGGGGAGCCTGGGTGGCTCAGTGGGTTAAGGCCTCTGCCTTCGGCTCAGGTCATGATCCCTGGATCCTGGGATTGAGCTCCGCATTGGGCTCTCTGCTCAGCGAGGAGCCTGCTTCCTCCTCTGTCTCTCCCTCTGCCTGCCTCTCTGCCTACTTGTGATCTCTGTCTGTCAAATAAAAAAAAAAATTAAAAAAAAAGTCTCTTATGGTTTGTCTCCCTTTCTGTTTTCATCTTTTCTTTTTTTAAGATTTCACCTATTCAATTGACAGAGATCACAAGTAGGCAGAGAGGCAGGCAGAGAGAAGGGGAAGCAGGCTCCCTGCAGAGCAGAGATCCTGATGCAGGGCTCGATCCCAGGACCCTGAGATCATGACCTGAGCCAAAGGCAGAGGCTTAACCCACTGAGCCACCCAGGCACCCCAATTTCATCTTGTTTTATCTTTCCCTCACTCCCCTTATGATCCTCTGTTTTGTTTCTTACATTCCACATATGAGTGAGATCATAGGATAATTGTCTTTCTCTGATTGACTTATTTTGCTTAGCATAATACCCTCTAGCTTCATCCATGTCATTGCAAATGGCAAGATTTCATTTTTGATGGCTCAGTAATATTCCATTGTATATTTGTACTGCATCTCCTTTATCCATTCACCTGTTTGTTTGTTTTTTTAATTTTTATTTTTTAGTAAACATATAATGTAACCCCACCACCCTCTCCCAACACCCCTCGCCCCGGCCCCCCTCAGTTTGTTTTATGACATTAAGAGTCTCTTTTGCTTTGTCTCCTTCCTGATCTCATCTTGTTTCATTTATCCTTTTCCTAACCCCTTAATCTCCCCCCCCCCCCGTTGCATCTCCACTTCCTCATATCAGGGAGATCATATGATAGTTGTCTTTCTCCGATTGACTTATTTCGCTAAGCATAATACCCTCTAGTTCTATCCATGTCATCGCAAATGGCAAGAATTCATTTCTTTTGATGGCTGCATAGTATTCCATTGTTTATATATACCACATCTTCTTTATCCATTCATCTGTTGATCAACATCTGGGCTCTCTCCATAGTTTGGCTATTGTGCACATTGTTGCTATAAACATTGGAGTGCATGTGGCCTGTCAGATCACTACATTTGTATCTTTGGGGTAAATCCCTAGTAGTACAATTGCTAGGTTGTAGAATAGCTCTAATTTTCAAATCTTTGAAGAACCTTCATACTGTTTTTTCAGATTGGCTGCACCAACTTGCATCCCAACCAGCAGTGTAAGAGGGTTCCCCTTTCCCTGCATCCTCACCAACATCTGTCATTTCCTTACATGTTAATTTTAGCCATTCTGATAGGTTTGAGGTGGCATCTCATTGTGGTTTTGAGTTGTTATTTCCCTGATGCTGAGTGATGTGGAGCATTTTTTCATATGTCTGTTGGCCATTTGAATCTCTTCTTTGGAGAATTATCTGTCCATGTCTTCTGCCCATTTATTGATTGGATTATTTGTTCTTTGAGTGTTGAGTTTGACAATTTCTTTATAGCTTTTGGATACTAGCCCTTTATCTAATACATCATTTGCAAATATCTTCTCCCATTCTTTCAGTTGTCTTTTGGTTTTGCCACCATTTCCTTTGCTGTGCAAAAGCTTTTTTATCTTGATGAAGTCCCAATAGTTCATTTTTGTCTTTTTTTCCCTTGCCTTTGGAGATGTGTCCAGCAAGAAGTTGCTGCAGCTGGGGTCACAGAGGTTGCTGCCTGTGTTTTCCTCTAGGATTTTGGTGGATTCCTGTCTCACATTTAGGTCTTTCATCCATTTTGAGTCTCTTTTTGTGTATGGTATAAGAACATGGTTCAGTTTCATTCCTCTGCATATGGCTGTCCAGTTTTCCAAACACCATTTGTTGAAAAGACTATCTTTGGACATTCTTTCCTGCTCTGGTGAAGAGTAGTTGACTATAGAATTGAGGTTCCATTTCTGGGTTCTCTATTCTGTTAGATTAATCTATGTGTCTGATTTTGGAAGCATGTGAGTTTTTAATTTTGGTGAGGTTCAGTTTATTTTGTCTTTCCTCAGTTATGCTTCTGATGCTATATCCAAGAAGTTTTTTTGAAAGTTTTTGAAGTTTTTCTTTTTTACAAAATTCAAAAAGATCTACTTTTATGTTTTTTTCTAATATCTTTATAGTTTGGGATCTTACATTTTGATCTATGATCCACTTGGAATGAATTTTTGTATTCTGTAACTGGGACAGCCATTCTGGAAAACAGTTGAGTTTCTAAAAAAGTTAAAAATAGATCTATCACCCAGCAATTGCCTATTAGGTATTTACTCAAAGAACACAAAGATCCTAATTCAAAGGGTTACATGTACACCAATGTTTATAGCAGCATCTACGATAGCCAAATTATGCAATCAGACCAAATATCCATTGACTGATGAATGGATAAAGAAAATGTTGTATGTATATACACACTGGAATACTACTCACCTGTTAAAAATATGAAATCTTGTCATTTGCAACAACAGGGATGAAACTAGAATTATGCTAAATGAAGTAGGTCAGCCAGTAAAGACAAATACCATAAGATTTCACTTATCTGTGTAATTTAAGGAAAAAAAAAAAAAGCAAATGAGCAAAAGGGAAAAAAAGACAGAGGCAAAGCAAAAACCAGACTCTTAACTACAGAGAACAAAGTGACGGCTACTAGGGAAAGGTGTGTGGGCGGTAGGTTAAACAGGTGATAAGGGTTAAGGAGTGCACTTATGAGGAGCACTGGGTGTTGTATGGTAGTGTTGAATTACTGTATTATACACCTGAAACTAATATTACATTGTCTGTTAATCAGCTGGAATTTAAATAAAAATTTAAAAATTGTATGCTATAAAGAAGGGGTACGATTTTATTATTTATTTATTTATTTATTTTTGCATCTGGATATCTAGTTGTCCAAATACTACTTGAAGAAAAAACTATTTTTTTTATTTTTTTAAAAGATTATTTATTTATTTATTTATTTGATAGGGAGAGACACAGTGAGAGAGGAAACACAGGCAGGAGGAGTGGGAAAGTCAGAAGCAGGCTTCCTGCCCAGCAGGGAGCCCGATGCAGGGCTCGATCCCAGGACCCTGGGATCATGACCTGAGCCGAAGGCAGACACTCAACGACTGAGCCACCCAGGCGCCCCTGAAGAAAAAACTATTGTTTTTCAATCATTATTTCTTCATTTTTTTCCTGCTCCTTTTTTCGCTGGTACTCTTCCTATGTATATGTTGCTAGTCTAAATGATATCCCACTATCTTTCAGACTATTCATTTTTCTTTTTTTTTCCTCTCTATTCTGTAAGCAGCATAATATACATCAATCTATCATCAGGTTAGCTTATCATTTTTATTCTGCCAACTCAAATATACTATTGAATTTATTTTTAAGATTTATTTATGTGAGAGACAGCATGCATGAATTAGGGGAGGGGCAGAGGAAGAAAGTCTCAACAGACTCCCCACTGGGCATAGAGACCAATGTGGGGCTCTATCTCACCACCTAAGATGAGGACCTGAGCCGAAACCAAGAGTCTGTTGCTTCACAGACTGAGCCACCAGAGGCCTCTACTACTGAAATTCTTTAGTGAATTTTTCACGTTGGTTATTTTGTTTTTCAACTCAAAACTTTCTATTTGACTTCTTAATATCTTCTCTTTGTTGATATTCTCTATTTGATATGATCTGTGACCTCTTTATTTTTTTAAGTATGTCTTGCTTTACTTTCCTGAACATATCTATAAAGTTGTTTTGAAGAATTTATGAAGTGTGACATTCAGGCTCTTTCAGAAAGCATTTTCTGTTGCCTGTTTTAACCCCTAGTATATGGGTAACACCTTTCTGTTTTTTGCATGTCTCATTTGTTGTTGTTGAAAGCTGGATATTTGTAACATCTACAGTGGTGATACTGGGTACTGGTCTAGCCTTCTTTTCTAGGATTTGTCGTTATTATTGGCTTGTCTATTTGTTTAGTGAACTGGCTGGACCATCTCAGTAAAATTTATTTTCCCATAGTGTGCAGCCTCTGATGTCACTCATACAAGTGACATGGCATAGCCTTGACCATGCTCACAATGGTATGACAATGGAGGGACGATGGTTTTAGCAGGGCTTTCTTTCACTGTCTCTTCCCTGATAGCTCTATTTTACACCATTTCCAGCTGTTAATTGCTAATTTATCAGCTAATTTCCAGCTAATTTATCATTTTCATTATGCTTTGGGGCATAATTCTTCCACAGTTTGATCCTTTAAGTCCTAACCCCTTCATGGGGGTAGTTTTTGAGACCAGACTTTGAGACTTGTCCTCACCCCAAGAGGATTCTTAGCTTCTCTTTCCCTGGTTCTCCCTGGGAAATTCTAGCTACTCCATGGTTTATCTAGTCACTCTTATGAAATATTCTAGTGATTTTCACATGCAGTAAGGTAAGGAGTAATCTCCTAGAAGAACGGAATTACTTCCTGTCTGAAGTACTCAGATATAGGACTACCACTATAAAAGTGTATGTATTAGAGTGACAAACTTAAGATTATAGGATTTTATTTCATCACAAGGACTGAAGTAGCTAGTAATATTAGTTAACCAATAGCAGCCAAAATTAGTCTTATCTATGTAAAAGCATAGAGTGATTTTGACCTATATTACAAATCCTCCTTTCTATATACTACTTAATTTATTTTTACTGAATCCTGTATAGGGGATCATATCAATGACTCTTTATAATTTTAATAATTTGTTACAGACTTATTGCTTATAACTTCACATATATATGAATATATATGTATATATATATATATACACACACACACACACACACACACATATATATACACTATTCATAGCCACCTAGGGTAGTCCTTTTAAGTAGGTCACTCTAAAACTTAAGGGACTGTAGAGAAATAACTGCATCATATAATATTCACATATTTTTCAGGAAGGTTTGACCCCTCTAGGCAGTAATAGAGTTAATGATGCATTAATTTATAGAAAGTTTCTTAGTGCCATTTAGATAAAGCAAGAATGTGTGACAGGTGAGTAAAGGAAATTCACTGCTTAGATATGCTTTTATTATAACTTGGTGATGGAAGTGTTGCATTTTGAGATAAAATAGAATGACACATGAGCATAAAGTCTCATAGATGCTGAGTAGAAAACTATACAATTATTTTATAATTTTCTTTAGAATCATTTATTTAGCAATATTAACATCAAATATATTATATAATACCAACATGCAATCAAATGCATTCTGGCTTTAAAAAATTTAAATGCTTAATGATGTGTATAGAGTCTATAATAATTCTCCTGAAATAAATAAAAAATATAGTTAAACATTAAAAACTAAGCATCTGAAATTCTGCCTTATTACCACATTAATACTTTGTTGCGAATAGAATGTAGTTACAGTCAGAAATAGTGATGGGTTGTTCAGAATAACATTCTGCCTCGGGTTGATCACTTCTTCTTCAAGGATTTGGTTCCTTACCCTGTGATTTGGAAAGCTTAGTTGACAACAAACCCTCAGATAATCAGTCCTTGGCAGACACACTTACAGAAACAAGATTCAAGAGAAAAAGTTTTGTAGCTAAAGTCAATTAATTTCTAGTGAGTGTTATACCTGCCTCAGGTAAAATGTAATTCTAAGTGGATTGGGCATCCACATTCCCAAAAGAAATAATCCAGTGCAATTATTTTGGATTAGTCAGGAGGCTTTGGTCTCAAAATCTCCATTTCATACATTAGAAATAAAAGAGAAAAAAAAGTAGTGAAATTATTATGTGTATAAATAATTCAATCAGAAAATAGAAAGTGACCATGGATGAATTCATTGCACCCAAACTTCCAGGGCTAAGGGAAAAAAAAAAAAAAAGAACTATTTGTAATAGTTGATGGACTTTTTAATAATGATAATAAGTAGATTCCAATTTCTAGAATTACAGATCTAGGTTATTATAGGGATGCACATGCCTATGAAATTAGCAAGATATGTACAATTGGCCTAGGGAAATTATCAATTGTAGAGAGAGTCCAACATCTCCCCTGTAATGCTTTACTCTCAATTTGGCTGTTTTTTTCAACTGATTCTTTTCTAATGTGCCACATTTCAATTTATTGTATCTCAACTCCAAATACCCACTTCTCTCTCTGTTTTGTGATATTCAGGTTTAAACTCTGTAAAACACATTTATCCTTTGCCAGTTATTTCATAGGAGACCGTGTCAGTGAAAAACACTGGAAAGAGATAACAAGGCTGGAAAAGAAGTAGAAACTTGCTCTTTCCTTTTTGTTTCCTGTTTTCTTTCTATCTTCTTGCTGTTCCTATAAGTGTCATCCTACCTACTTTTGTTCACCAGTCCTACAGTTTTCACCTTTAGTAGCAACTGACTCCAGTATGCAGATTTCCTACCAATTATATAACAAGTTTAACTACTCCCCCATCAAATACAACAGCACCCAAGTAGTTGACATTACTGCCTTAGAGGTATGTGTCTCTGAACCCAGAGGTTTCTCCAAGCTACTATCTTGTATAATAACAACTTCTTTTTGTTCTTGTAGTCCCAGAGGTAGTAATTTCATACAATTGTAACCTCTGTGAAAACATAGTATTCTTTATCCCCTTTTAGTTAAGTAGTTCAAAACATTATACCTAGTTAAAAAATTTTTATATTCAGTTTTCTTATTCAGATAACTGATGTGGTTTCTGTCTCCTGATTGGACACTGATTGATAAGATTTTTTCTTTTTGAAACAAAGAAATCATCAGATATGATTTGGAACTTGTATTGGTCATATTATTGGTCTTTAATGAAGTGTTATTTGTGTTTATTTTTGACAATGGGAAATGGAATGCTAGTAATCTCTGCTATGCATTATCATCATAGTTAAACCAATTATCACATGTCTTGTCTTGAAATGTTTAGAAAGCAAGTGCCTCAGCAGACCAAATAACTGTTGCACTTTTCAATTATGGAAGTACTACTGACCAAAAGGTCTGTGATGCAGATTCTCTGAGTGCACAGAAGTGTTTACAGAAACAAAACGATATGCTCACATCTTTTCATGTCAAGTGACCATGGGGAATCATATAGACCTATGACCTCCATAACACAAACAGAGCCAATATAGATAAAACTAAACACAAATTTTCATTGTTTGGGTTGCAGAACTACAATGTGAGATAAATTCACTGCCTCGTAATTCTCTCAATGAATGTCGTGACAATGACTGTGAAGGACCAAGCAGCTAAATTTGAAATGGGTAAGTCTAACTGGACCCAGAAGAAACTAAAGAACTTCTCAGTCACTCTTAGCTTCTCTTGCTAGCATCAAGAGTCTTTCTCTGCTGAAGTATCCTGTACTAGCATTGTATCAGTTTTATTGCAAATAGATATTAATTTATTTTAATTTTACTTAAGAATAAGCCCCTAAACACATTGTTGTTACTAGGCCCATAAGTAGGGATAAATTACAGATTACAGCCTGTTCCAGACAGGTGAGTACAAAAATTGCTCTGGGAGGAAATGGCTTCTGTGTTATAATACTTTCAATATTTCACTAATTCATATCAGAAGAAATATGTAAAATATGTATGAGAATATATTCTAAGGATGTTAGATGAAGTAGGATGAAATTACACCAAATTGGGTTAAGTTTATTGATATGGATGTGCTTAGGAAAAATTCTGGATTAATGTGTAACCTTGTGCACCTGAAAGTGGCTGCAATAGTTTCCTTAATTGGTTGGCTAAAGCTTGGACAAAACCGTGTTCTGAATTTAATGAGGCTGAGTTTCTACAACTTACCTGGCATAATTATGAGAAAGAAATTCAAGTAATTAGAGCATAAGGAATATTGCAGTGGACTTTTCATATATGATATACATACCTACTCTCCCAGTAAATACCCTCATAGGATTCAAAGAACCTTCCATTGGTTAAGATATTAAGAAATATATTAGTGAGTGGAGCATCAACATTCTTGAAATCCTCTACATTAGCTGTCCTTTGTGGAACAAGCATTATGGTAGAGATGATGCAATAAAAATGAGCTTTCCAGTTTTAATGGGGATAACTCAATGCCAGAAATACAGATACTGGGTGGCAGAGCTTATTTTTTCCCTTATTTTTTTCACTGAAAATAGTACCAAAGATAATATGGTAATTAGAAAGTTTTGATCCACAGGGATCTGTTGGTGGTTAATTGTTAAAATGGTGTCTCTATAAATGAACATATAGTCCAGTTACTAAAACTCCATAACAGACAGAAACTCCAAATCTGGTCACCAAAAATCTAACTTCATTCACCACCCTATTAAATCATTGTTGTTCATCCAGTTTCCAGAATTAAGACAGTTCACAGACCTAAAATACATGTATTGAAGAACAACCTAGATTCCCATGGTTAGGAATTACAAAAATGCCACCAATGTATTCTCTAAGTATACAGTTTCTTCAAGCATTTCCAAAGGGAATTGTAGCCATTTATTAGAGTGACTACACACTGTGGATATGTAAATATCTAAGCCTTTTGGAAATTACCAGATACTGTCCCTGAAATGGTAGAAAATCATGAGGATACAAGATACCATACTTGTCCATGGTCCAGCAGCCAAAAGAGGGTTTTATTTGATTCAGGGGATAAATGAGATTTTGGATTAAGTTCACATCACACTAAGCCCAATATGTTTAAGGTTTTATCCTATGGTTATCTCTCTGGTTCCTTAAAATTAATAAAAATAGTTATGATTGACGAACTGCAAAAATCACCACATTGCCATCTGGCCAATGGTGTCAAGCTACCCTAGAAAGAAAGACAATATAAAGCTAGGAAAACTTCCTTCCCTTCAAGAGAGTAGATGAAATGCAGTGCCACATTCTTTGGGCATTATAGATATTAGGATGGCCATTAAAATCTTGAAAGATGTGTGATCATTCCTATGAGAGTACTATTAAACTGGCCTCTTTCAGTTGTGCAGAAGGTGAATGAATCTTGGAGAATATGAATTTTTGCACCTGAGTCAGTTGGAGAATCCAGTTGCCCCTGTGGTGCAGTTATGGTATCTTTTATGGAACAAACTGACACATCTCTAGATACTTAATATGCATCTATTAAGTTGAATAATGCAATTTTTAATACCAATTTGAAAAGGTAATCAAAAGCTATTGCTCTCACATGGCAAAACCAACAGTACACATTTGGAAATTTTGCCTCAGGACTGTATTAACTCCTCTACTCTCTGCAATAATGCAGTTCACAGAGGCCTTAATAGTATGATACTCTACACAACATCATATTGTTCCACTAGAATAATGGATTGATGGACTTTATAATACCAAGTAGCAGGTACTTTGGGTTCCTTAGTAAGTGTGTCAGAGGGTGAATGTGAACCCTAGGAATACTTAGGGGCTTACTAACTAAAGGGAATTTTCTGAGAGTACAAAGATCTGGGGTTCATTATAATATTCCCTTCAAATTGAAAGACAAGTTGTTACACTTTGCTCTGCTACCAGCATAAAAGAAATACAGCGGGGATGCCTGGGTGGCTCAGTTGGTTAAGTGGCTGCCTTCGGCTCAGGTCATGATCCCAGCCTCCTGGGATTGAGTCCCACATCAGGCTCCTTGCTCAGCAGGGAGGCTGCTTCTCCCTCTGCCTCTGCTTGCCACTCTGTCTGCCTGTGCTCGCTCCTGCTCTCTCTCTCTCTGACAAATAAATAAATAAAATCTTAAAAAAAAAAAAA